>JAMXBD010001687.1:0-310221 GCA_024138025.1 Combretum micranthum
GAGCTTGGAGCAAATTCAACCAATGAAGCAAAGAAAGTTGGAGTAAAAGTCGTGTTTAGTCTAGTTTGAAAAAGTCATGTCTAGTCCAGTTTGAGTAAAAGTCATGTCTAGTCCAGTTTGAGTTTGCCTTTATAAGCACCTATCCAGTCTATAGAGTATAGTAATTGAGTCTGTAATGAAAAGACCCTCTAGGGTCTGGTCTTGTTATGTACGGACTGATTACTAATATTTTGGATCCTTTTGTAAAAATACAAGATGGTCGATCTTCTTATATAATAAAAAATAAAAAAATTAAAAATTGTATATAGGAAAAAAAAAAGAGAAAGAAAAAGATCTGACAAAATTTGAGTATAAATGCTGCAGGTCTTACCAAGGTTGCGCCCAAGAAAGTTGCCAAAACTCGCAGTCCAATAATCACTAGGTCAAAATCCAAAATGTCGAGGGACAACAGTGAACCCATGGAACAAAGGATGAATGCTTTGGAGACAACACTTGGTAAAGTAATGGAGAAGTTAGACACATTAGTTCAAAATCATCCAGAAAAAGCTCTGGTACCCAATTTAACCGATACTCTTGCTGAGATACATGATCAGAACAAAGGAATAGGGTTGACAGGAGAAGAATCTAGTATAGTGGGCCTAAAAATGCAGAATTGGGATGAAAAAGAAAAGGAGTTGGAGAAGAAGTTGATAAAAAGAGTGAGTGAGCAGCTTAAGTTGTTTGAGCCCCATACTGATTTTGATAAAATGGGTCTTTTCCATCTACAAACTCAAGACGAGGGAGAATATCCTGAAAAATTCAAGGTCCCCGAATTTGAGAAGTACAATGGAACTAGCTGTCCAATGCTACATACCCGCCTGTATATTCGGAAAATGGGCAGGTACACTAAGTATGACTCCCTAATGGTACAAACTTTTCAGGATAGTCTTACAAGGCCCGCCCTACTATGGTATGCTCAACTGGATTTGAATGAGATAAACACTTGGGAAAAATTGGCCCGCGCTTTCTATAACCAATACAAATTTAATATAGAAGTGGCTCCCTCAATGTTCGATTTAAGTAAGATGAGCAAGAAGAATAATGAAACGTTCAAAGAATATGCCTAAAGGTGGAGGGGTAAAGTTGCCATGGTCACCATTATGATCCCTAAAAAGGAATTGACTACTATGTTCATCAATGCCCTTGATAAGCCATATTATTGGCATTTGGTAGGGCATATAGCTGCTAGTTTTGCTGATATAGCAACAGCTGGAAGTAGGATTGAAGATGCAATCTTATTCGGTAAATTGACTTAACCACAAGACAAAAAGCCAACCCGAACATTTGGCAAAGAAAAAGAATCAGCTATCAGTGTTGTCAAAACCGAATCCTTCCAACCAGTTAGGCCTCCTTTCCACCTTACGGGACCTGACTAGCAAAATAAAGAGCCAGTGAAAGAGCAAGAAAGGAAAAATCACCCATTTATGCAATTCACTAAGCTTCCTATACCTTTGTCTCAAATATTACACAAACTCCAAGAAGAAATAATGTTGACTTTTAAGCCTCTGCTTCCAAGATATAAGCTAAAAGGTACGATCCAACACTACGATGTGAATATCACATGGGGCAAGAGGGTCATTCTACTGAAAATTGTTGGAGATTGAAACATCGCATACAAGACCTGATAGATGCAAAGCTTATTCAGTTAGATTTTGTTGAAGCCCTAAGACCAAATGTCAACAATAATCCTTTGCCCACTCATAACATCAATATGATCACTACTGTTGGAGAGAAAAATCCCTTAAATTTGGATTCTCTATCTCAACTCAATAGGAAACTCAAATAGATGGGGCATTTGTAGCATGATAATCTCAAAGTCCATTTTCACAAATTACTGCAAAATGATGTGATCTGAAAAAGGGATATCTTGGGAATGATTTCACCAAAATTGGAAAGCAAAACAAGATGGCTTATAGATACCCTACTATAATCCTCTAAATACTTATTGCATGGGTTCCTAATTCCTTTGGAAAATATGAGACCCCTTAGATGGGAGTCTAAATTTGAAGAAAATGAAGAAAAACAAAATGAAACCGAAATACCAAGAGAAGTTTGTACACTTGATGGAGTTCCAAAGCCAGTTGTGATTTGGTGCTATAAAGATCAGAAACCAAAGGAGACTTTTGTACCCCAGGTTCCAACGAAATTGCTATTTAATATCCCAGTTCAATCAAAAGATTATAAGGCTGTACCTTTTGACTACGAGAGATCCAAAACCAATAATATATATGGTCTAACTAGATCTGGACGAGTGTATGACAACAATGAGGAAAGTAGAAAGAAATTGAGCAATGTCAAAAGCCAAAAACAACATGCTGAAGTGGATGGTAATCCTCAAGAGAAAGATGTTAATTCATTTCTGAAAATTATCAAGGCAAGTGAATACAAAGTTATGAATCAACTCGCTAAAACCCCTGCTTAAATATCACTAATGGGGTTGCTGCTTTCTTCTAATTCACACCGGAGTGCATTAATGAAAGTTCTAGGGGATATCAAGGTTCCTGAAAATATACAAGTCAAGCAGTTGAGCCCAATCATCCATTCGGTTTTAACATTGGATCCATTCATTTTTTCCCATGAAGACTTGAGTGAAGAAGGTAATCAACATATCAAAGCTCTACATATAGTGGTGAAATGTAAAGGAATATTAGTAGCTCGAGTCCTGATTAACAACGGATCTTCCCTAAATGTTTGTCCATTATCAACTTTGGAACTGCTTGGGATAAACAAGTCTGAAATCAAGCAAAGCCCATTAACCGTCGAGGCATTTGACGGATCTAAAAGGGGAATTGAAGGGGAAATTGAATTAAAAGTTAAGATTGGCCCTGAAACATTCAACATTATTTTCCAAGTGTTGGATATCCCCAGATCTTTCAATTTATTGCTAGGGCGACCTTGGATTTATGCAGCAGGGGCAATACCTTCCTCTCTACATCAAAAAGTTAAATTTGTGGCTAATAGCCAGCTGGTAACTATGATGGGAGAACAAGACTATGCTATTTATCAAGAGACTGCCATTCCTTACATTGGTAGTGAGGAAGTGGAAGATTTTGGATTACAGCTGTTTGATCAAGTAGCTATGGTTTCAACACCTGTTGACACTCCAGAAGTCGATGACTTGATCGACCAAGTTCACCAATCTGATAACTCTGCTCCAACTCTGAACAACTAGTTCACCTTGACCACCAACAATACTAGCTTTCTAGACGAGTAAGACTATTAGGTGAATCAGGGTCGGAAAAAAAAAATGTTTAACCCAGCCATTTTCTTGGTCCTTTTATAGTTGTAATAACTTACCGCATGAATGAAATTATGAACCCTACATTTTCCTTCTTCTTGTGCTATTATATTCCATCTCCTCTTTGCAGGTCTAACTTCGCCGCAAGTCCTTCAAGATGTCATGAGTTTACACAAAAATAGAAAATAAGTATCAGTTTCGACTCTATCAAATCAATAGACGAGACTAATACTGGTGACACAGGAATTCAGGAATACTGGGATAAATAAAAAACATTAGATTTTTGTAGATGAGCTGATAACAGTGGTTAATTTGGGGACTGGTCAAGAACCTAGAAATCTTCAGATAGGAGGAAATCTGAGCGATTCGCAAAACATGAGATGTCCAGATTCTTGGTCGACTATCTAGACATCTTTGCCTGGTCATATGCTGATATGCCAGGGCTAGATCCATCAATCGTAGTTCATAAATTGCCCATCAAGGAAGATACAAAACCCAAAAACAAAAATTGAGACGATTTAGATCTGATGTCCTACTTAAGATAAAAGAAGAAGTTAAGAAATTATTGGAAGTATGATTCATTGAAGTCTCAGATTACCCCGAATGGGTCGCAAATATTGTACCAGTTGTAAAGACCCGACCTACAAATCCTTAAGATTTAGTAAGTCAAGCCCCCAACCACATATAATATTTTCATATTATATGTAAGATTGTCCTAAATCTAACAATTTATGTGAATTATTTGTTTAATCCCACTATCACTTGATATAAAGACTTTTACAAAAGGATTACTCACTTGAGTAATCTATTCATATAGAACTTTTAAAGAAGTAATTTACAATCTTGTGTCAAACACAAGACACAACAAAACTTGCATGAGTTTTACAAAACGAGAAAAATAGACTTTAAGCCTTTATATACAAACAAGGCTTAACTAACAAGCCTCTATTCAAAATACAAAATACAATGTTTAAACCAACAACTTGATCAAAATTTTTCCTTCCTTGTCACTTTGCACTCGATCCTACTCGCCCCACTCATCCATAAACTTCTCCCAATCCAACTCATAGCCCATATCATCATAACAATCATCATCACCTGAAATATAGCATCAGTGAGCCAAAGGCCCAGTACACAGCAACAACACTCAAAAGCGTAGTGGCAATCATACCTAGACTAAAGCAATGCAACATTAATGTTTTATTTATCTTTCATTAGAAATCATTGAACAAATCATCATTGGAGTATTCAAACTCCGAAACAAGCCATGGGATTCTGGGGATCCTGAGTAACACTCACGACGCTCAGGGGGTTGATATAGATAGCCCGAATATCTATATCTCCTAGATAACGTTATACTAAAATGAATAATCTCATATAGGTTATATAGCCGTTGCCTAACTTCACTTAACTCAATTCATAATATAAATTAATTCACATGCTCTCATAAACATTGAATTAAGTTATACTATTTCTTTTCAAGAATAAGTAAATGTTGCTCAGATACTACATTTCCTATCGATTATCCGCCGAGCCTAGTCATTGCATCATGACTATTGGCCTAAGCGCCTACACTAACATATCATTGCATCATGATAAGTTACTGCTCCTCGGACCGGATTCAACGGTAAAAACACAAGCAATTCAAGCAATACTTAAGTCATTTAGAACTTATATCAAATTTAAGTATGCCTATCCTAACAAGCATACAAGCAAGTTATTGTGTACCTGTACTAGCTCGAGAATCAATGGAAATAACCGAAAGGGGATCATTCACTATAAAAGAAGTAATTATAAACTCACACTTAGTTCAAGCACTAATTATCTAGTTGATAATGCAATTAATCAAAGAAATCCAAATAAATTAATACAAAGTCATGATAAAGCACTTAAACATCATATTATATCATAGATCGCTAAATAAATACTTAATTGAGTAAATATCAAACTTTGAAAAATTTTGAAAAATGTTTTTAAAAAGTCAAAAGCGCAGGGGACACGCCGGCACTCAAAGCCGACGGCTTTGAGCTGGTGTTCAATACTATGAAAATCAACACTGCCAACGCTGGCAGCGTTTAAGGGTACGCCGGCTGCCTTCATTATACGGACGCCGGCGGCTTTGAGTCGGTGTAGATGCAAAACCCAAAATTTTTCAAAACGTCCAAAGAGGTGCAAGCCGTCGCTTACCTAGACGCTGGCAGCTTTAACACATACGCCGGCAGCTTTAACACATACGCCGGCGGCTTTGATTCCCAGCAGCCAGCGTACAATATGAAAGGATGAACGCCAGCTGACTTTTCCAGCGAAAGCCGATAGCATTCGGTCAGCCTTAAGAAATTTGATTCTGTGGGCTTCCAACACCGCCTCTAGGCCGGTGGTGTAGAAACCTCAGATGTCGGCGTACGACCAAAATTTAGCCTATACGAAAAATGTTTTTAACTTCCCCTGTTTTATTACACTTTGTCACTTTCAAACATTCTCAAACTTAGCCTAAACTTTCCAAAGCTTGTTATATGTTCATTACATCATTCAAACAACATAAACTCCAATTCACAACATCAACTCTCCACCCAAATCATCATACCATAAATCATATTTCAACCCAAATCACTACACTCAACATTTAGTCATCAACCATATGCATTTTCAACACTTCCAATCTCTTATATTACATCTACCACCAACTCCTATAACAACATAACACTCCTCATACAACCAACAAGGTATATAAATCATCAAACACAATTTAAGCTTAAAATCTATTGCTAAAAAAAAAACAATGAACTTGCACATTTTGAAGGCATGCAACACATTCTTACCAATAGAACTTTAGACCTTGGTTTTGTGGTCCTTTAGCATGCTTTTGAAGGTGGAAAATATAGAAAATGAAAGGCTTATCTATATAGATCCATGGGAGAGCTTTGGAGAAGAAGATAATGGGGTTTTGAAACTTTGAAGGCTTGCTTTGGAGGTCTGAAATTGGTGCACGAATTTTGCTCTCTTAAAGTTGATATTATCTTAAGGTTTGACTTTTGAGGCATAAGAAATTAAGGGAAGTTAATGACTTATCAATGGCTAATTAATAAATTTGTCTTTAGTTAATTAATCTTGTATTTAGCTCCTTTAAGGTAAAAGAATTAAGCTATAATGAGGCTTATGTGCATGGATCTATTTACTCATTTTACTACATTCCAAATATAATTCTTACATGTTAATGCAATTTAAATTTTATGAACTAAATATTTAATAAATTCTAGAGTATTTGAATATTAAACACAATAATAAAACACATAATTCATTATGAACACAAATCACATTCAATACATATCAAAAGCATATATAAATTCTATAACATACATATAAAATATAAATGGGAAATTTCATGATTATTTCACCAATCATGAAGAAAAATGGCAAAATAAGAGTTTGTGTGGATTTTAGAGACTTGAACCAAGCTACTCCTAAAGAAGATTTTCCTTTGCCCCATATTGATGTATTAGTTGACAATACTACAGGAAACCATCTATTTTCTTTCATGGATGGTTTCTCTGGATATAATCAAATCTGTATGGCTGAAGAAGATAAGACCTTCATCACCACATGGGGTACATTTTGCTATAAGGTGATGCCTTTTGGATTTAAGAACGCTGGGGCAACATATCAAAGGGCAATGGTGGCTTTGTTGCATGACTTGATGCACAAAGAAGTAGAAGTATATGTTGATGATATGATTGCCAAATCTCAAACAGGAGAAGATCACATTAGAATCCTAAAGAAATTATTTGATCGGCTTAGGAAATTTCAACTCAAATTGAACCCAGAAAAGTGTACTTATGGAGCATTTTTAGGAAAACTCGGATTTGTAGTCAGTAAAAAAGGAATTGACGTAGACCCTAATAAGATAAAGTCCATTTTAGAAATGCCACCGCTAAGAACTTTGAAAGAAGTTAGAGGTTTGCTTGGAAGATTGAATTACATTGCCAGATTCATATGTCAACTTATAGATAGGTGTAAACCTTGGTTCAAATTGTTAAAGAAAAATGCGACTATTGAATGGAATGATGAATGTGAATAAGCTTTCCGGCAGATCAAAGAGTATTTGATGAATCCTCCTATCCTGGTACCCCCCAAGCCAGGAAGACCCTTAATACTATATCTCACAGTTCTCCCAGAATCAATGGGTTGCATGTTGGGACAAAAAGGAGAAGATGGGAAAGAACATGCTATATACTACCTCAATAAGAAATTTGCCCCAGGAGAACAAAAATTCTCCGAAGTTGAAAAGACATGTTGTGCATTGGTTTGGGTAATGCATAGACTTCGTCAATACACTCTGTACTACTCAATTGAGTTATTAACTAAGCATGACCTTCTGAGATACTTATCAAATAAACTTGTTGTAATGGGGAGGATATCCAAATGGCAAATGTTGCTCTCTGAATATGACATTACATATGTGACATAAAAAGCAGTAAAGGGGCAAGTGATTGCGGATCAATTATCTGAGTTGCCAATAGAAGAGGTAGCACTTAAAACAACAATACAATTCCCTAATGAGCAAGTGTTAGCTACTCAAAGTAAAACAAAGGCTGACGGTTCAATAAATTGGAAAATGTACTTTGATGGAGCCGCGAATGTTTATGGTTGTGGGATTGGGGCAGTACTAATCTCCTGAAGGAGAACACTTCCCTGTAGCTACTAAGTTGATGTTCCCTTACACCAACAATATTGCTGAGTATGAAGCTTGTATTCTTGGTCTTAAAATAGCACTAGAATTGGAAATTGAACAGTTGGATGTGTTTGGGGATTCGGCTCTCATCATTCTATAAACCGTGGGTGAATATCAAACGAAAGACCCCAAACTAGTGCCATATCACCAGCATTTAGAAGAGTTGATCAAAGAATTTAAAAATATCTCTTTCCAATATATACCAAGGATTCAAAATCAATTTGCAGATTCATTAGCAACGTTAGCCTCCCTGATTAAGGTCACTGATGGGATGGAAATATAGCCTTAAAGATCGAAATTGAAAGACGGCCAGCATTTTGTCTCCAAATTGAATCAACTCAAAGTCCATGGTATCAAGATATTAAGAACTTTATTCAAAATGGACAATTCCCAGATGGAGCAACCAAGAATGATAGAAAAACTCTAAGGAGACTGGCCAGTCACTTTGTTATCAACGGAAATACTCTCTATCATAGATCTTTCGATACAACGCTTCGTAGGTGCGTAGATAAGGAAAAAGCAGAGAGACTCATGCAAGAAGTTCATGAAGGAATTTGTGGCCCCCACATGAATGGTCATACTCTAGCCCAAAAAATAATGAGGATAGGGTATTATTGGTTAACTATGGAATTGGATTGCATCAAGTGTGTTAGACATTGCCACTCATGCCAAATCTATGTGGATCGAAAGAATGCACCTCCCTAGGAACTGCACACTCTGTCATCTCCTTGGCCTTTTTCTATGTGGGGCATTGACATAATTGGACCTATTACCCCAAAAGCTTCTAATGGGCATAGTTTCATTTTGGTTGCCATAGACTACTTCACTAAATGGGTAGAAGCTACTTCTCATGCAAATGTCACCAAGCATGTAGTTGCCAAGTTCCTCAAAAGAGATATTATTTCCCAGTATGGAGTTCCTAAAATCATCATAACCGATAATGGAACCAATTTGAATAATAAGCTAATTGATGAGATCTGTCAACAATTCATAATACTCCATAAAAATTCTACCCCGTATCGTCCACAAATGAATGGGGCAGTTGAAGTCGCCAACAAAAACATTAAGAAAATCATTGAAAAGATGGCAGTGACTTACAAGGATTGGCATGAGATGCTCTCATTTGCCTTAATGGCATACAGAACCACGGTTCGAGTATCAACTGGGGCAACCCCATATTCTCTTGTGTATGGAGCCGAAGCTGTCCTTCTAGTGGAAATAGAAATACCATCCTTACGGATACTCACTGAAATTCAATTGGATGAAGCAGAATGGGTCCAAAGAAGAATAGAACAACTTAATTTGCTAGATGAACAGAGATTATGGGCAATTTTCCATGGTCAATGTTATCAGAATAGGATCGCCCGTTCACTTAATAAGAAACTACAACCTAGGAATTTTCAAACAGGAGACTTGGTTCTTCGAAAGGTCTTACCAAATGCTCAAGACCCTAAAGGAAAATTCATCCTGAATTATGAAGGACCCTATAGTCCAAAAAGCCATGATGGGGGGTGCATTGATATTAACCGAATGGATGGTCAACTCTGAGAGCTCCTGTAAATATAGATGCTGTAAAACTTTATTATCCTGAATAAAATAGTGGTTTATCTTCTTACTGTCACGTTCTTATCTGTTGTGAATGAAAACAATATCAAGAAAGGACTAATGGCGGTAGACCATCCTACCTCCTCTCAGTAAGCCAATCCGCTCTTCACAAATGAAAATCTACATAAAATTACACTCACAAAACCTCACATACATGCACTTTCCACACAACCCTGCTTTACTTAGGCTTCTTATCTTGAAAAGAGACTTTTATTGTTGCATGGCCTCACCCTTCTTGTTTCCAGTTACAGGAAGAATAAACATTTGATTTTTAGAGCAATTTGAACAGTGTAATCTACAACAAATCCCAACAAAAGCTCCTAATAAAAAGGATGGAAGAAAATTATTCAAGTGCAGTTGAAAAGATTAGAAGATGCCAGACTCATGACACTTCTAAGACAAGAAAATGTGAAGGCCATTTTAGATACATCGAATTATCAGTTACAAAACATCATCCAGCCTATGTAAGCGAATTAAAACGATTGTTAAGCTTGTTATGCTTGAAATGCTTGAAGTTGAAAGACAAGAAAATGTGAAGGTCATTTTGGATACATCGAATTATCAGTATCATCCAACACATGTAAGCGAATTAAAACGATTGTTAAGCTTGTTATGCTTGAAATGCTTGAAGTTGAAAGACGGTAAGCTTCTCGTTGGAAATTCCCTAAAAAGATAATATTTAACACTATGTCGAAAGGATACAACTCAAGTTAGAATTATGGATCCCTGGGTCTCATGTTGGTACCCAATTGAATCGGAATTTGACCTCCAAGTGATTATTGTGAAATTGAAAGGGCAACTGGAATGGGCATAATCTCCTTTATTCAGGTAAGTACACTGAACTTCATCCTATTGCATAGAATCAATCTCCCAAATAAATGCTTGCCATATATCCCTTAGGAAAACAACACGACTCTAAGGTCCAGTAAAAATACACCCCAATACAATATTCCTCAGTGGAGTTGAAACAAATAAAAGCTTCGATTAACAAGTTTACTTTTGTGGGAAATCTGACAAGTTCTATTTCTTAAAGTGTTTTGGCAATTGAAGTTTCTTTCAAAACTAGATGAATCTTTTTCAACCTCCAGTATCCTCAAAATTCTTGTTCATCAAGGTGACCCAAAATCCTTGTTCATCAAGGTGACCCAAAAATCCTTGTTCATCAAGGTGACCCAAAACCCTTGTTCATCAAGGTGACCCAAAACCCTTGTTTATCAAGGCGACCCCAAAACCCTTGTTTATCAAGGCGACCCCAAAATCCTTGTTTATCAAGGTGACCCCAAAACCCTTGTTTATCGAGGTGACCTAAAAACCCTTGTTTATCGAGGTGACCTAAAAACCCTTGTTTATCGAGGTGATCCAAAAATCCTTGTCTATCAAGGTGACCAAAAACCCTTGTCTATTAAGGTGACCTAAAATTCTTGTTTATCAAGGTGACCAAAATCCCTCCTGTGACTAAGGTGACCTTTCCAAAAAAAAAAATCCTTATTTATCAAGGTAACCTCTCCAAAACCTTTGTTTAAAGGTGATTTTAAAAATCGTTGGCTATCAAAGTTGGCCATTCCCAAGATCCTGCTTGTCAAGGTGAAATTTTGTAGTTTAATCCGCCAAGTTTAGGTATTGGGCAAAAATTGTGTCTTTTTTGTCTTTATGGTGGAGTTTTGTTCAAACTCCACCATAAAGGGGGCAGTTGTCGACCACCATTTTTGCTGCCCCCCCCTCTCTAAAAAAAAAATAATAAAAATTCAAAAATCATAAAAAAGGATAGAAAAATATAATAAAAATTGAAAATTATCAAAAAAATACAAAAAGATTAGCCAAATTAAAAATAAAAAAATTACCAAATTAAAAAAGACCATAAAAACCCCCATCTTTTATTAAATAAGCTTTTAGAATAAAAAAATAAATAATAATAATAAATGATTTTTGGACTTGTCATGTTTTAGGCTGCATTTAAAAAATTAATTTGGATCTCAAATCAAACTTGGCTCGTTTTCATTTGAATTATATTAAGCCTAGTTTGAAGGGGTTAAGTATATTTGGAATGGTTTAGTAAATGAGAAAAAAAAATCCAGCTCAGTTGGTAAAGGCATACATTTGAAGTGTAGCAGACCAAGGTTCAAACTAGACTGAGCACATGTGGATGTTTTTATTTTAAGCGCGTGCATTGCACACGCTAGCTGGGATCTCATGTGCCTGGGAAGACGAGCACGTGTGCCATACGCGCGTTGTCTTCCCCAACTGTCATCCGCCATTGTTGAAGCCTTAAAGTTCCATTTGAGCTCGTTTTGAGCTCATTTTTTTTTTTCTAGGAAGATCAAAATTTAGGTTTAGGATTTAAATCAAGTTTTATTGTGTCTTAAAAGCAAACGTTTCAACTCGATTCAAATTTCATAATTCCTCGACTCCCCATTTCCGTAACTCCCTAACTTTTGAGCTTCAAAACATCGGCCATTAATGGCCACGTTCTAGCTTCGTAACGCCGCGCTCAGCCTTTCCTCTTCCCAAATCCTTTCAATTGCTTCCCCGCTCCTATAAAACCGCTACGACCCCGATCCTCCTCCATCCATCCAAGATTGAAAGGAAAAAAAAATCGCTAAGACTTCAAGATCTCGACCATTCCAAGCCACTGCCACCAACTCTTACAACCATCCTAAACACAACCATTCGAACTCAACCATTCCAACCATCCCAAATACAGCCATCCGAACCCAGCCATCCAAGCCGCCACTGCTAGCAACCACCATCGGCCACTGTCGCTTTGTTCCAACTGCCACCAATTCCTACCACCGCCACCAGCAAACCACCGCCGCCTCCAAACCACTGCCACAACAAGCTTCTGCCAATTTGATTGACAAGGTTCCAAGATTTTTTTTTTCTTTTTATTCTTTCATTATTATTATTATTATTATTATTATTATTATTTTGTTATAACATATATTAATATGATATTTAAAAAACAGAAAATGGTAAAAAAAAAGAAAAATGAACAAAAAACAAACAAATATATTTATATTATATATATATATAAGAATAAAAAAATACATAATTGAGATGCATGCTACAATCTTATTAGTGTGATGTTTAGATAAATAAAATTTAGGGTATAGTTTTAACATGATTTTTGGTTAAAATAAAAAATTAATAAAAAAATCAACAAACTTATATCTATGAAATAAATTTTTTAGGATAAGTTTTAGTTTGAATATAAACCATGAAAATAAAAAAAAATAATAGTCTTAAAAATTTTATATTTTAATTTTTTTTATATATGTGTTTGATGCATGCTTGTAGTATTAATAATCTATTATTTAGCAACTCACATTTGTAAATATATTTTTTTATTTTTTATAAATTAATAATACTAAAAATGAAAAAAATTGCAAAAATTAACAAAAATTCTTTTTACCTTTTTCTACATGTATATATCTAGTATATACTGTTATTATTAAAAAATGGTTTTCTTAGCTTATATAAATATCATTTAGTAATTTTCTAAATTAACAAAATAATAAATGGGGTTTTTCAAAAATAGATATCTTTTAGGAGTTTTCAAAAATAAAAAATATATATAAAAATTAGGTACTTTAGGGATTTTCAAAATCAAATTTAAAAATGGTTAAATAACTTAAACTTGGTGAGTTTTCAAAATTAAAAATACAAACAAATTAAAAATTTTACAAAAATCAAAACGAACTACGAGGATCTGATTCCGGCTAGCGGATACGTAGGTACCTGCGGGGTGATCACAAAAATAAAAAACTTTTAGGATCCTTTTTTAAAACAAAAGCAATATATATATATATATATATATATGTATTTGCAAACAAATAAATTCCTTTTTATAAAGAAAAAAAATGAAAAATTAAAAAATCCAAAATTACCTCTTTCCATATAATTCAAGATTTTTAAAGCCCATCCAAGCCTAGATAACCGTTTAGGTTTTAAAATAGTAGCCCCCGGACTCAGCAATTTTTGGTTTTTCGAATAATAATGGCCGAACTAGAAACCAAACCACCCATTTGGTTTCTGGTTCACCTTTTTTCCGGCTTTACCCGGTGGCGACTCCAATCAAAATTTTTTTAGAAAACCGAGATTTTTTACGAAAACCCCGCTGGCTCCTTGTCGAGTGATCTGTATTAAATGGGCCGGTTTGAATAGATTGGGACCTTTAGGAGAAAATGAGCAAAATTCGGGCTCGACAAGTATTATTTCGAGACAGCTTCTATTATTTCAAAAACTAAGATTTTAATGTGACAAGACATCATCTTATTAAGCAATAAGCTTTAAAGCAATGTTTAGCTGCAAATTCCAAATGCAGCATTTGGAATGCCATCAATCAAGAATTTTCAGAGAATAACAAGATATAATAACGCACTGCATTAGAAGGAATTTTAAATCACTATAAAATCATGTAAAATGTTAAAGCTAATGGTGAATCTAATAGAAGTTGTTTTGAGCATTTGAGATAATTTTATGATGATCTTCCACCCTATGAAGTCTTATTTTCATCTATCTTTACTCCCTTCATGTTCTTTAATGATGAGTATTCCAAATGCAGCTCACATCCTCACAATGTGCATGAGCAACCCAATATCCTTGTATCCTTTTTAGCTTTGTGGTTATAGTATAGAAGCGTGCATCAACTAGGTTTCATTGAGATACTTGCAATAGGATCGAGGGGCTATCCTATTCGTGGTTGCAATCTACAGTTTCGGCACCCATGACCTTGAGTCATATAATTAAAGGCTGAAAATGACCTTGCAACAAACATGTCATGCCTATGCCTTTGTGTTATGCATCTGATTCTATTTTGGTGATAGTCTTTGTACTATGTAGTTATTTTTGCAGTATACTTTTCAATGATTGTATCTTAAACAGTTTTTGTTTCGAGTATTCATAACATGACTAGTAGTTCTGACTCTGACCTTTCAAATACAAGTTGCAATTAAAATTGCTACAACATAGATCTAGACAGCAATTCTCACTACATGTGCAATTTATTTATGACTTGTCAAATTCTGAAGGTATCTTCCATCCAATGTTGGACTTAATCTCTTATTTATCATTCACTTTGAAGAAGCTCAAACATTTACATCATTATGGACAAAGTATCTCAAACAACATTTGCAAAGCAAACTACTACGAGTTCTTGAGTTAAAACCAAGAGGTAAGCATAAATAATTATACATTTCCATCATATGAACATATATATGAATCACTCGTATCAATCAGTTCCTTCTCTTCAATGTAATGGGAATAGGTCTAACAAGATGAGAACCAAGCAAACAATAGGTAAATGCTATGTTAGCATCACAAATATGGCATGCCAAAAACATTGTGACACAGTGTTGCAAGAGAATCATATGTTTGCATTCTTTCATCTAATAGGTTTTAGAAGAACTTTAAAGCTACCCCATGTACATATACAAAAATAGTATAATCTAACATATATGACCATTTAAGCAAAAACAAATTAAAATCTACTGACAAATATATCATTGCAAAAAGAAATGCAAACCCAGATCAAAAGTTTTCTTAACACTAGCTACAGATTTGAAATCATTCAAAGACAAATTTTTAACTTAAGTTCAAATAATTCCCTCACTCTATCACCACTACCACCATAAGATTCACCTATTGAAGATAAAATGTTTTTTACCATTGCTTCCCGAATCATCCATCTCCAGTTTGCTGATAGTGGCATCTACGTTCAACTCTTAGGTCAAACAACACCTATCTTGGGTGCTATTCCAAGCATAAGAAAATGAGTTCAACAGCTTATTTGTTAAGTTTATGAGTAGTCACTCTTCAAGCTACAATCAAGGATGCATCTACAATTCTTTTAGAATCTGCAATCACATAATTATAAAGTAAATTCGTAAAACATCAATATATATATATATATATATTTCCTCCAATTCAATACTAAAGTAGTCTTTTGTCTAAATATATAGCTGTAATCATTATTTTAACTGGATCCATCATCTAGTTTGAGGGCTTATATTTTTTATGTTTCAACAATCAATATAGTCCCAAAATTAAAGATGAATGCGCCTCAAAAAATAATTACAATTATATATTGATACAAAAATTTGATTTGAAACAACATCGAAGAAGAATTTTTTATGAGTGAATTTTGGACTGAATTGTTTGCTTTAAGTGGTACCACTTGGAAGATGAGTTGTGCTTATCATCCACAATTGAATGATCAAATAGAAGTTCTAAACCGGACTATTCAACATTATTTGAGAGCTTATGTAATGGACTATCCTCTAATTGGTATAGGTATTTATCATGGGCTGAATTTGCTTATAATACCTCCTACCATGAAGGTGCTCATTGTACCCCATTTAAGATGGTTTATGGGAGATCTCTATAGACAATTTCATCTTATCAGGGGCATTCTACTGTTGAAGCAAGTTGATTGGGAGCTTAGATCTAGGGATATTCTTTTGAAAGAATTGCGTGAGAACGTTTTAAAGGCTCAATCACTAATGAAACACTATGTTGATCGGCACCAATGACATATAGAGTTGGTACCTAGAGATTTGGCTTTTATCAAATTACAACTTTATAAACAAATATCTGTTTCAAGCCAGAGATTGTAGATGCTATCATGAATATTTTATAGACCATACAGAGTATTAGAGCGCATTGGCTCTTGTTCTTATAAAATGGTTTACCTTCGTATGCTAGGATACATAATGTGTTTCACATTTCACAGCTCAAGAAAGCTCAGGGTTCTATTCCGAAAGCCCTTGATTTACCTACAGATTTCTCACATGACAAACTTGTTGTACGACCGAAACAAATTTTAAGAGGTCGGATTATCTCAAATCGAGGTGTTCAACAGCATCAAGTTCTTATACAGTAGTATGGTCTACCTCAGGAAGACACTACTTAGGAGGATTAGGAGACTTTTAAACAGATTTATCATACTTATGACCTTGATGACAAGGTCGATTTTCAACAGGATGAGCCATCTGTTACAACATGAGTTCAAAGGAAACCAATTTGGTTAAGGATTACGAAGTGTGACCTTAGTAACTAATACATAGATGATTGTAGCAGAAACATCATTAGATATGTAGATGATAGTAATAGAATCATCATTAGTTACGTAGATGGTTGTTGTAATATACAAAAATAGATCATAGTGCAGGGTAGTATTGTAATATATGATTATTTAAGAGGTTAAATTTTTCATGTGATACTTGAAATTGAACCCGAGGAAGTTGTATGTGAAGAACAAGAAGGGGTGGACTTAGGCCGACTTTAGAGCCACTAGCTTTAGAGGCAAGGCTGCCATCTTTTATTGGAGCACCATCGGCTTTATGCAAGCTTTGGAGCTTTGGAAGATTTTCAATCAAATTTGAGAAAGATGGTCGCGTATAACGAACACGCCTCAAGGCTGCCAGCTTAGGTGTCAAGGCCACGGCTAGAAAGTGAAGGCTGCTAGCTTTTGCTAGCTTATGTGTTTTGTTCCTTGATCCAAGTTTAAGCCACCTTGAGCTGCAGCTTTGATTCAGCCTATATTTCCACTAAAAATAATATCTTCCTTTGTGCTAGGGTTTCCTAAGTCTTATAATACCCAAGGTCTTTAGTTCTCTCTTCATAGCTAAACCTAATGCAAATTCTAGGTAAGAATTCCTCTCCAAAACTCTTTTGGTTGATTTTTGATTAGATTTTTTTTTCTAAAGGTTGTTTTCATATGGGTTTTGAGGAATCAAGTTCCTAGAGACAATTTTGTTGGAGATCAAAAACTTAAGTTATGATTGGTGATTCAGTTCTACAGTCAGGAAGGTATGAGATGGAAAGCTTTAGGTAACTATTGAATCCATTCAATCTTTGTTATTCTAAAGATGAGATCTTTTCTGATAGTTTAATTGTTATTGATTGAGAATTTTAAGGTTTTTTGAGGAGTTTTGGAGAAATCTGCGTTTTAGGGTTTCATTGTTTGGTGATCCTAGAAGATAGGTGTGTAGATCTAATATTGTAAATCTTATGTTTTAGATCATGGATTTTAGGGTTAGGGTTTAATTATGAATGTGAAATTTGATTTTGATTTGATATATATTGATGATTAGGTTTCTATGGAAATCAGGGTTTATAGTCTTTTAAGAGGAATTGTTGCTATTGGAGTATTGTGAAAGAGCTGAGTCAGGTACGACCTTACCTTGCTTGTTATTTGTGCTTGTAAGATTAGAAAAATAAATTGACTAAATTCTATCCGTATTATAATTGAAAAGTGTGTTGCTTGTGTTTGGCTTTAGTTAATAAAGACCACGCATAGTGTGATACTAACGAGACGCCCTGATGATCTATGTGTGAGAGTGTCTAGAGTGAACTCATGCATGGAGATGATTTCGGTAGATTAGGAGTTGTGCCAGGCCTTACGGTGGTATGAAACGATGTGTGGGGAGTACCTAACATCAATATAAGTATATTAAGTATTTTATATAAAGGTTTGTTAATCAAGGTCTTGAGTTACTCCAGGTTTAGGACTAAATGCATATGGTTCTAAACTATGCTGTTTGCTTCGCTAATCAAAGATAATAACATGTGTTTCCTGCATTGGTTTAGGATTGTATGTGATATTTGTATATTGCATGTTTATGCGTATTTGTTTGTGGTATGACATACTGGGCATTTTCACTCATTTTTTTTTTTATTTTTCAGGTATAGGTAAAGATGATATTGTTTATGACTTGTTGAGGTATGATCTATATATAGATCACGGGGATGGCTATAGTGGACTTAACTATCTAGCTGAGGATCAGTAGATCCTGAGTATTGGAATTATGAGGCAGGTATGGAAGATTTTCTATAGTTTTATTTTTATGTTATTAGTTATTGAAGACTTTATGAGACTAGTTTGTTAGGTTTTATTTGGTTTGATGAAATGTAGTTTCGAATTTATGTTGGTTTATGTTTTTCAGAAAGATTATTTTAAGGGGTGTTTTAAAGTCATGTGTGAGTTTTGGTGATTATATTTGGTATAATTGTGTTATAGTGTTTTATAGCATTGGCGTGATCTTAATAAGAGAAGGACACGTGGCAAGTTGTAATGCATTTAATTTAGGGTGTTAAAGTTGTAACAGTAAAATCTAATATTGTAACAAACATAGCAGATCTATTGCTAGAAATGTGAATTGTTGAATGGAAATGGGCATATCCCGGAATTTACCAAAAACTAGTCTCTTTGAGAACTTAAGGAGTCTGAGTAGCTCCAATTGTTCATCAAACTACAAGATTCACCATTTAACTTGCAAGGAAAATATCATACACTAGAGTTAGTTGAAACCCTAATAGGAAGAGAGAAAGAAAGTAAAGATAGCAAGAGAAAACTTAGCTTTCTATGTTTTGAGGTAATGTACAAGTGAGAGTTTATGATATTAAGGATGTGATAAAGTCGACTAAAGATAGTGGGCTAGGCTCTAATTCTTGGCCTTGTTAGTCTGTACGCTAATATTTACCATAACTTTATAGTTTTTTATGTTATAAATTTTATTATTTTGTTTTATATTTGTGCATTATGACTTTTGAAAATTTTTATATATACACTACATATGCATTTTGTCAATATTTCACTATGAGAAAATGCTGACCTTTAGAAACAAAAGTTATGAGATGAAAATGGGTTAAAGAAGTTCTATTTCTATAAATAAAACTAGTAATGATGGTTTTTGTGACAAAAATTTACGTTTATAGATAAAAATTTTATCTTCAATACTCAGTTTTCTTATAGTGTTTATTTTTAGTTTTCATTGATAAGGTATACATAAATTTGGAAAAAAAATGTGTAAAAAATCTTTATAGATAAATTGATAAATTATTAATTTATCCATAAATAAATAATTTTATAAAAATATATTTATCCCAACAATATTATTTTATAGAGATTTTCTTGTAGATTCATAATTTAAGTATTTTATATCAAAAAACAAACTCAACTATTTGTAGAAGTTCCAAAATTTATAATATCAACTCAATGTGCAAAACACCGAATATGGATCTTCATTGGTATCAAGATGTTGGGTCGATCAAGTGCAAAAGCAAAGATGGTTCTAGGTTGTTTGATATTTTAAAAGATTTTTTTTTCAGATCCATTTGAATTTCCATATACATAATAATAGTAAAATAATTTATTTTCTTTCAACGAATGAGGTCTTGCTAATCTTGCTCCCTCTCGACAAGAAGGCAAGTTTGTCCTTGATATCCATTCTTATTATTCTTATTTCAATAAACAAATTATTTTTTCATTAATAATCAGTTATTTATTTATTAGGTTAGCCATGGAGTATTCTTTGAAAGAAATTATGACAATAAGCAATAACCCTCACCGTGAGTATACTGAATGGAAAAGTATTGAAACAAAATATCCAATGACAATATATTTAATGGAGACATATGGTTAATTTAGCAAAATCATATACCAAAAATGTTTAATTTTGTGAAGTTTATGAACGTGAGATGGAATGGGATTTTGGCTTTCTTCTTCTTCTTCTTTTTTTTTTTTTTTCTAGCATTATAAATTTTTATCTTTCCATATATTCTATAAAAGAAAATGAAAGTAAATATAAAATTTAATTGGTGGCAATATATAATTTTAGCTATGGTATGTTTTGCTTACATAAGATTGTTAGTTTTCCTTATTGTTAGATAATATCAGAATATTTTTTTTTCCGATAATAGGTGTACAAACTTGTATATTTCTTCTTCATATTATAGGAATTGTTTACTTATTCTCAACTTTGCCTATCACTTTCAGTTATTCTTCATATAATAATTGCTACCGATACAATCATTTTGGGGAAATTTCAAGGCAATAAGCAGGCAACAACAATACACTTTCCTTTTGCAATAACAGACGGAAACTTACCAAGTGGACTCAATGAAGGTAATGAATCGCATTAGGAAGGCTTTGACACACGGAAATGGCCAAACATTTGCGAATCTCAAGATGATATATTATGAAGAATTAGGCATTTTGACATAAAATATTCTCTACCATGAAATTTGTTGTGCTTGCAAAATAGTGTTCTTGTCTATCTATATTATTCAAGCACGACCGATACGCTTTGGTGTCTTTTCCTGTTTTCCGAAATAATCCTTTTATAATATTAATCTTTCATATCTTATACATAATATTAAAACACATGCTTTTGTATGTCAACTAACATAATTCATATGTTGAAAATTGCTATAAATTACCATTATCATGTATCATTATTATTAATATTTATAAAAATAATTACTATTATTTATATTAAGAAAAAAAAATAATTTTAGTACTTGAAGTTTCATCGGTTTTTTATTTGAGTCTTTAACATTTATCTTTTTCTGTTTAAGTCTATTTAAGTTTGTAACGTTTGGTAGATCTTACAAAAAGGGGTACTCTTTAACAGTGTTAAATTTTCCATTTGTGTTTGACAAGTGGTTAGAGCTGATTTGTCCACATAATTATTTTTAAAAATAATATAATAAATGAATATTAATCAAATAAAGTTAGTAAAAATATATAAAAAAAAATGAAAAAAAATATGTAGAAATTTCTTTTTAGAAAACAAAATTGCTCTTGCAATTTATTGATGAAATAACTTAAGAATAGAGTGCAACAAATCACAGTAAAATTATTTCCATAAGAGAAAAGATGGGAAGTCCATTGGGAATTTTCCATCACTTTTCCCAAGTTTTCTAAAAATCTCTTTCATGACAGAATCGTGGTCCTGAATACCCGAAGACCTACAGTGGCAAATCACCAGCAACTTAGACACTCAAACCTGAGTAACTACATAGGACATCTTTTTTCATGACTTCCCAAACTCTAACATCTCCAATGCTGATTGAATTTTCCATCTCTCAAGTGCACCATTTTTCTAATCGAATCATCTTTCACATGATCAATCACTTGTTAATCTAAATCAATTAAAGCAAATACCAAAGATTGACCCTTTGCAAAACATTCTTTCCTTACCGTCCTTAAATTTTTTTCAAACAAATGTATCTTGAGGGATTTGGAATTAGATGAGGAGCTTGTCTTGCAATACATGATTTTCAAGCATCCCTGCATCATGTTAATTTTTATTTTTTTTCCTAACTTTTAAATATATTTACTAATTCATTTAATTAATATTTATTTATTTTATATTATTTATTTAAAATAATTACATGGGCAAATTAGATCTAACCACGTCTCAAACACTGTAGAAAAGTTAATGGTGTTAAAAAATGTCTTTTTTATAAGATTTATTAAAAGAAGGAATTAAATAGAAAATATAAAGGTTGATGACTCAAATAGAAAATTGATAAATATTGATGACTAAAAATGTACTTATCCCTTTTAAATTATTATGTCAATCCTTTCCTTTTTTTTACTTTTTTTTTTGCCTTCTCGACAATATGTTTTTTCTCTCTACGTGAGATTTTTGTTGCTTTTAAATTATTTTAAATAATATGCAATTTGATCGATAATATAGGTGCAAATAGATTTGTAAAATATGCACGGAGTTCATAAATATCTTTTTATTAATTTTTTTTTCTCTTCAAGTGGGAGGGAACATGAAGTTATTTATATTGCGTACTTTATAATTCAAGTAATTGGGGGATAGAACAAAGTGAAATATGTTAATTAAAATCATTATATATTATATATATATATTAAATTGTGTTATTGGATGGCCGATGCGACATCTAATAGTGCATATTGTAACAAGAGACCGCGGTTGGTTTTCACTAATTAGCATGCCTCTTATGGACAAAAACCACAAAGAAATCAAATCGTTATGATTTTAAAGAAAGTATGAGACCTAAATGTGATATTGATTCAATATAGTTTTGTTATCTTTATAAATGGTGTAACCAACATGGTTAGTTTTCAACCATAGAAAAATAACTAAATACGTGAAATTTGACTCCCAGGGTTTTCATTTTGATCAATTAATCCCTTGTTATATTGATTGGAATACATAAGTTTTTGAAATTTCTTATTTGATTACTGAAGACTCAAATAAACTAGTTAGAACGGATAAATACCTATGGTTTTTAGCTTGATCAGTTGAGCATCTCATTTCTATCTAATAAATATCTTATATATTTAACATAAATTGATTTTCAATTATTTTGTCAATGAAATAATTTACATGATTGGATCTACAATGCTTGTTAAAGTGATTTGGATGTATTTTTTATTCACTTCAAAGTGATTTATAGTTATCGTTGATTTTTCAATTTAAATGAAATGAAAAAGAATGCTCATCCCAAATATTCTCATACTAACTAAAATCATAATTCATGTTGAATATATTAAAATATTTATTAATTGAAATCAAGAGCTAATTAGATAAATTTACACTCTTCTATGGATTTATCATGAGCTTAATTGATTATTTAATCAAGTAAGAGCTTACTTGAACAAATCAATTTGGGGTGTCTAAGTGATTTAAGTACAAACATCAAGAGACTCATTTGTACATTTAGCCAAATTAAACTTAATTGAGTTTATGATTAAGGATTGGAGAAAAAAAGGCCCATGTAGAATTATGATTAGTTGAAGCTTAATTAAGATTATAAATTTTCAAATATCAAAGCTCCAACTCACTTGTTTGTAATTATTATAAAAAGAATTATATTTACTATAAATAAATTTATATTTGATTGCAATTGTTCATGAGAAGGTAAACTTTCTTGAGCATTATTTTAGGTCATTAAAATGTGTTAGTTTAACCATTTTAAGTTGCTTTTATATATAAAAATTTATTTTTATTTTAATTATAGTGCAATCAAATTAAGATTAACATTGGAACCAAATTTATATGTAACTTGGCTTTCATTTTCTTTTATGATGCAATATGCACAAAGAGATACTCTCTAAATTAGTTTATAATTCCTTGATAAACCACAAAATTACACAATGTTGAGTCAAAAGTAAATATAGACAATAAAATCAATATGCCTCTTTTTTTAACCTTTACAACAAGGAGAGAGATTTGAATTTATTCCATCTCAAGTGGGAGACTAATGTTAATGCTACTAAATTATAAGCCATTGTCAATAGCATTATAGCCTAGTGGTATCTTTCTAATTTCTCAAATGAAAAATCCCAGGTTCAAGTCCTTCTTCTTTGTTGTAATGGCAAAAAAAAAAAAAAAAAAAAAGAAAGAAAGAAAGATTATAAGGCCATTAAAATGGCTCATGAATACATCACTGGAACTAAGTAATCTAAAGGTGTTGGCAATCATAGGTATTAGCCTAGCTGCTGGACCTGAAAAGCATTGGCCATGAATCCACGTCCATCTTAGTAGTTCATTGACCAAGAACGACCTGCATATAAGGTCCTGGACAGTGGACATGCATGCACCTCAGTCAACCGACTCTTGAATATACTGTAGATTTCTGTGACTTGTAAAGCTTAAAAAGTTGAACCCAGGTCGATCATCTATGCCCGTTTACTTAGGCCATGGAAGAAACGGTGTTTCTTTCTCCTTGAATGCCTCCCAGCATTCTTTGACACAACATAAGGTACAAACTGCACCTGCTCCAAGGCAATTAATTTTCAATTAGCAATTCCTTTAGAGAAGCAACTGATGGATTTTCATGTGCAAATATCAAAGAAGCACTAAAGGCAGTTAGTTGCAATGTTTGCTGACATAGTAGTGTAGTTTTTCTGATGCATTTGTAGTAAGAAGGGGTATTCTTTTTGTCGGCTCAAAACTTTTCCCTCATAAGATGGCCATTTATGTTTACAAAAACCAAATGGCAGAATTGCAGTAAACAATGCATGGATCAACCTGGGAGTTGTTCCTGATGCCAAAATCTTGGAGCTTGGAATCATCATCTAGTAGCTTTTGATTATGGTACGACAGACAAAAGTTCGTCCACACATGCTTCCTGAAAGACACATTACAAGTTTCAACCTCCAAAAGCATCTACCCCTTAGTTTTAGCATCAAAAGAGATTTAAGAGAGAGAGAGTGAAGGGGAGGGGGGCGGGGATTGGGTGCTGGAAAGCACAACATTTTCTGTCTGATTAATTCAATAAAGGCTAAATTTAAACAACACTGATCAAAAGAACACCACTTAAGCAAAAGATGTTGAGTGGATATTTATTACTATACCAACAGATACAACAAGTAACAGGACAGGAATGCTTCTGTAGTAATTAGGAGATCATTTTGTGTTGTGCAAACATTATCAAAATAATTATAGGCATATTTCTATTTCAATCAATAATTAATCTGCAAAGAAACATTTAAACTAAACCATTACTAACACAATGAAATGTATAAGATGCTATTGCCATTTGTCTAAATGACTAGGCAAGGCAAGCTCCAGCACTAAAGGTAGCCTGTCTAGCTATGAGCATGCTCTACAACGTAGAAATGAAATAGTACAGAATGGCTCAATTTAGTAGCATAGCATAATGATTTTACAGATGATCATACTTCAACTCTATCATCCAATCACCTAAGTGTGAGTATTAGTAATCGAAAACCCCAAACGTGCCCCAACACCAGGTTCAGACCAGCTCTATACTGAAGTCATCTACCAGCTAACCCAACTATAGTCACTACATCTATGAAGATATAGTTGCATAGTGATACAGACAGCTCAACAGTTGCATAATACAGACACATGGCAAAGCAGACCCATTGAATTAAGAAATTATTTGTAGCCAAATTTGTATTCTGAAAGATAATTAATCTGCAGAGAAACATTTAAATCAGACCATTATTAGCATGATACAATGTGTGAAAACCTATCCTTTATTACTACCAAAGCTGCATCTTCAAACCATCAGCCTACGTTGCTATGCAGGGTAAGTTCCAACACTGAAGGTAGCCAGTCTAACAATGATTGTGCCCTCCATCATATAAACAAAATAGCAGGGAATGGCTCAGTTTAATAGCTTAGCATAATAATTTTACAGACGATCAAAGATCAACTCCTTAGTTCATTTACTTACCATGAATATCAGCAATCAAAAAGCACGGAAGTGTCCTAATACCTGGCTCAAGACAGCACTAAACTCAATTCATCCAACAACTAACACATCTATAATAATCAATATGTCGATGAAGAAATAGCTGCACAATGCTATAAACTGCATGACACATGGCATACTAAAGGCAAATGACAAAGCAGATTCAATGAATTAATCATCCATATAGAATTGCCTTGTCCTAACTCCGTAATATTCGCGGCAATAACCACGGTTCCAAACAACAAATCACGTAACATACCAAGAAATCTGACGATGACCCATCTTAGATTGCTCAACATCGTTGACTTTCTTCTTGATAGCAAGCTTCAATTCCTTCAAAGTAGCAGAATTCATCACCACAACATCTGGGGGAAAAAAAAAAAAGCCCATCATGAACATATGCATATAAACCGTTCGACAAAATGCCACGCTGAAAAGAAAGAAAGAAATGGGATAGTAAAAGATATATGATAAAATACCAAAACTGGTGGAGTCTAATTTGAGGATGGCGATACGCATGGCACTGCCCAATTCGAGACTAATGAGCGTATCAACATCGGATAACGTGGGTTTCTTTGGGACATCGGAGAGTATGGGATCTTGGAGTAGAGAAGTGTGTGTGGAACTCAGTTTCTCTCTCTTCAGGTATCCTACTACTCCTGGTTCTTCGTCTTTCCTGGAGCTGGACTCCATTGTCACCAAGAAGCTAGACCCTCTGATTCTGATTGATTCTCTCAACACGAACAACTTCTGTTCCTAATTAAGGCGCTTTAGTGATTGATCATTGTATGGGCCCATTTAAAGAATAAAAAAAAAATAGTCTCGTTCTTAGGCCTTTGCATGGCCTGGAAATGCTATGTCGGCCCATGTTTTTGGCCTTGTATTGTAATAAGAAAACAAATTAACTATTGACATGTTGTGCATTTCCATGACATGTAAAGCTTAAACGACTGAGCCCAGACCTATCATCTATGCTCGTTTACTTAAGCCATGGAAGAAAGGGTGTTTCTTTCTCCTTATGTGCTTCGTTACAACAATCTGCCCCTGAGTCAGGGAAATTACTTTTAATTAGCAATTCTCTTAGAGAAGCAAATAGATCTTTATGTTTACTTATCAATAAGGTATTAGAGGCTATTAGTTGCAATGTTTGTCGATGTTGTTTAGTTTCTCTAATGAAGTTTTAGATATAGAAGAGCTCAAAACTTTTTTATGATGAAAAGGCCATTATGTGAATTACAAAAACAAAATGCTAGAATTTCAGCAAAATGGACAACAACCTGAGAACTGTCCCTGATGCCAAAATCTTGGAGCTTGGAGTCATCATCCAGTAGCTTCTGATTATGGAACGAAAAGCAGAAGTTTTCCCGCATATGCTTCCTAAAAAGCAACCTGACATATTGAGATGTAGTCACTTCTTTGCCTGTTAATATTAGAATCAACTGCTGAAAGAACCACTACAGTTGTCAAAGCATATTCCCCTAGTTTTAGCATCACAAGAGATTTAAGAAAAAAGAAGCATTACAAGAAATTTTGTCCGACTGAGTCAATGGAGACATTAACTATACATAGGACTGATCAAAAGAATGCTACTTCAGTAGCAAATGTTGAGAAAATTTATATTATTATACATATAGACTGCACAAAATTACAGGGACAACATTCCAATAGTAATAAGAATCTCATTTCGTGTTCTCATCAATTTTGAAGACGTTTATGAGTAAAATTCTATTTTGGCCAATAATTAATCTACCTAAAAAAAATCTAAATTATATTGTTACTGACACAATGAAATACATTAGATCATGTTGTCTATTATCACCAGAACCGCTAAGGTTCCAGCTGTAAAGGTCATTAGTCTAATTATGACCGTGCTCTTCATCACAGAAACAAAATAACATGGAATGGTTTAATTTAGCAGCATAGTATAATAATTTTATGGACAATTATAGTTCAACCCTATGGTCCAATCACTTAACGATATAAATTGATAATCAACAACACCAAACATGGTACTTGGCTTAGAAGAGCACTATACTAAATTTATCTACTAGTTAACCCACCTATAATCATTGTATCTACGAAGACATAGTTGCATAATGCTACAAACAGCTTAACAATAGCATATTATAGGGACAAGGCGAAGTAGACTCATTGGATCATGAAGTCAATTGTAGGAAAATTCTTATTTAAACCAATAATTAATTCAAAGAAACATCTAAATTAGACTAATAGTGACAAGACAAAATGTATGAGACCATATTTTCTATAATACTAAAGCTGCTTCTTCAAACCATTGCCTGCCTTGCTATGCAAGGTAAGCTCCAATGCTGAAGGTAGCTAGTCTAACTATGACTGTGTACTCTCCATGATAAATGCAAAATATCACAGAATAGCTTAATTTAGTAGCTTAGCATGATAATTTTATAAAGGAACATAGTTTAACTCTATAGTCTAATCATTTAACCATATAAATCAGTGATCAAAAACCTGAAAGTGTCTAAACACCTGGCTCAAAAGAGCACTACACTTAAGTTAACTATGAGCTAACACAACTGTAATCGTCAAATCTTTGAAGAACTAGATGCATAACGCTACGAACAGCTGGACTAGCATACTAAGCAGACTCATTGAAATCATCATCTATACATTGAGATAGAATTTCCCTATCCTAAATTGGTATTCCGATGTGTGGTTTGAGATACATGTATAGATATACATATATATATATATATACAAAGAAACGAACAAAGACATTCCATTTGACTTAAAAAATGGCAATGAAAATGAATGGAGGGAGCCTTTCTCCGTCATCTGGCTCCTTCCACGCAAGACAACTAGGATCAAATGGTTTACAATAATGCGAAGAAAGAAGAAGATCGAAACCATTCTTTTTGAGACAAAGGGCTTGACTTCTATCGAGTCAGCATTACTGAATAAAGCAGCATTTCCCCTTACTTCAAAGACTAATGGAAAGAAACTTTATAACCTTATGCACAAAATAAGTATCATACTATGGGAATGGATCTAAGTCTGAAGCTAGAAAGAAAGGCTGAATTGGACAAGTCCATGTCTGTACAAATGTTTTTCCATGTTTTAATCTAATGGCACAGGCAGCCTTATTGGATTCATAATTTTTATAGTTTTCTAATGGCAGAAAAACATTACAAATACAAAGGTCATCAAGAGATGCTGAGCAAATGTTAGTAGTTTCATCTTAACATCTGACGCATAATCCTATTATTTCTATGGTTCTAAACAAAACATACATCAACATATTGATTGGAGAAACGGGAGACGGAGAAAAGACAAGATTTATAAAGCAGTATTCCAACAACAGCTTCCATTGTTTCAAAGAACTAAGATTCCAGTGGGACAAGACATGATCTTATTGACTAATAAGTTTTGAATCAATGTTTGGATGCAAATTCTAACTGCAGCATTTGAAACACTGCCAATAACGAATTTTCAGAGAATAGCAAGATATAATAATGCAACTACATTAAGAGAAATGATAGATTACTATAAAATCATGTAAAATATTAAAGCTAATGATGAATCTAGTAGAGTTTTTTTGAGCATTTGAGATAACTTTATGATGATCTTTCACCTTCCAAAGTCATATTTTCATTTATCCTTGCTCCCTTTATGTTCATGAATGATGAGCATTCGAAATGCCCCTAGCTCATATCCTCACAATGCACGTGATAACCTGCGACCACCATTGTTAATCCTTCTCTTAGCTTTGTGGTCATAGAATAGAGGCATGTAGCAACAAGGTTTCATTGACATGCTTGCACCAAGGGGATCGGGCTGTACTGTCCTTATTGTTACGTTGCACAGGTTCAGCCGCCTAATACCTTGAGTCACATAATTAGTGGCTGAAAATGAGATTGTAACAAACATGTCAGGCATATGCCTTTGTGTTATGAATCTGATTCTCACTTTGATGATATTCTTTGTAATATGTAGTCATTTTGCTGCAGTATACTACAATGATTGCATCTTTAACAATCTCTATTTTAAGACTGTTTGTAACACAACTAATAGTCTTTACTCTGACCCTTCAAAGACAAATTGCAATTAAAATTACCACGACATACATTTGGACTGCAATTCTTATTGCATGCGGCAACTTATTTGTAATTGCTAGATTCTAAAGGTATCTTCCATCTAATGTTGGACTGAATCTATTATTCATCGTTCACAACATAGGAGTTCAAAAATTTGCATCATCATGAACAAAAGTATCTTGAACGACAATTGCAAAGCAAAACCATTATGACTTCTTGAGTTAGGAGCGAGAGATAGGAATAAATAATTATAGATTTCTATCATATGAATATATTTACGAATTACTTGTATTAATCAGTTCCTTTTCTTTAATGCAATAGGAATAGGTCTAACAAGAGGAGATCCAAGCAAACAATAGATAAATGCTATGTTAGCATGATATAGTATGACAAAAACATTGCGAAACCATTTTGCAAGAGGAGTGCATGTTTATATTCTTTCCTATCCTACTAATGGATTTAAAAGAGATGTAAAGCTACTCCATGTATATACAAAAGGATTATAATCCAAAATAGATGTCGGCCAGCAAATTTTTCTCCATTATGGCATAAACTAGCCAAAACCTATCGACGAATATATCACCACAAAATGAACCGTAAACCTAAATCACAAGTTTTCTTAACACTAGCTGAAAATTCAAAATCGTGCAAAGACTAATTTTTAAATTAAATTAAAAATAATTCCTTCCCTCTGCCACCACTTCCACCACAAGATTAACCTAATGAACATAAAAAGTTCTTTACCATTACTTACTAACCAGATATCCATCTCAAGTTTGTTAATAGTGGTAACTAAGTCAAGTGCTTAACCCAAACAATACCTATCTTGGGTGTTGTTCTAAGTGGAAGACAATGATTCCAGCAACTTATTTGTTAAGTTTGTGAGCAGTCACTCTTCAAGCTACAATCAAGGATGCATCTACAATTCTTCCAGCATCTATAATCATATAATTATCAAGTGGACTAGTAAAAAGTCAAAAGCAAACCGGAGGTAATTGATCAAGCTGTATTATAAGCATAATGAGAGATTTCATTGGATTTCCAATAAAACAATATATAAATTAGAGGGATTTAATTATAAACACCTATATTAAAAATTTAAATGAAAATGAAAATTAAAAAAAAAGGCATTGATGTTGACATCTTTGATTTCACTGAATGATAAAACTTCCCTGATTATGATTGAAACCATACATGTGACCTGTTTCTTATGTTATCACATTATTATTAGGCATATTGCCCTTAAAAAACTACTTTTCTGCAATATGAAGTGCAATTGGCAAAATAGGAAGATTCATATTAACATTTATAAGTCTATACTTGGAACTTTATCTAATTTTTAAAGTTTCTCATCTTGGAAGGTGTTAATTAAGGGATCTCACTTCTAATATTGAAAGCAGATGATATTGAAGGAAAAGAATTAGTTAACTTAGAAGCTGAGATTGTAATATTCCTTCCATGTGGTTAAGGGATTTAAGAATGCTTGCTTTCATCACTATTATAGGTACCTCATCATGGTCATTGTAGGATAGACCTTGCCAGTCCTGCATTGTGGAGTTGAGTTTCATGTCAAGGGCAAGCAGTTCAATCCAAGTGTTTTTACTACTGTTGTTAAGCTTTATGCTTTTGGTTATTGTGCTCATAGTTTTCTCCAGCAGTTTGTTCTTCTATGAGGTGCATAAGTCAGTTGTCTTAAGGTAATAATACACAATGTGATTCATTTCCCCTCAACTTGGGAATGTTAGGAGGAAAGTGAAGGCAAACAAAGCAAACACATGAGTAGGACTCCTTGGCTACTTGATGTACAACAACACTGCTATCTTGAGTCACATTGAGGCTCTTTATTTTGCACTATGCCACCAGAGTAGCTTGTCCTATAGCAAGACAGACATGCTTTTTCCAACCTATTTCAAAGTCTACCAGAACCTGGATTTTAAGCCATAACAATATTACTCTACTATGGGTTCTCCTTAGTGTGAAACAGCAACAACTAATCGGCGATGTTTTTGTGCGGACACATGAACAGAGCTTGAAGGGAAAGCTAAAACAAAGAAGATGAAAGTGCAAAAAGTGTAGTAGTTAATATGTTCCGTTATAAAGCAAAACTATTTATACTATACAAGTAACGAACATCTTACTGACTACCTTTGACAGCTCAGTAGTATAATAAATAAACTTATTACATATATGCTTCACAAGCGCACTCCTCCAACAACCACACCCCCTCTCTCCTACCAACCAACAAAACAAGGTGGAGCCTTATGAAGGCCCAGCTTGGTAGCAACCATAGACATCTTAACTTCAGGGACTAGTTTAGTGAGAAAATCAGCTAGTTGTTGAGAAGATGGGACAAAAACAAGGGAGACAAAACCTTCAGCAACCAAATCTCTAATAGAACAAGCATCTATGGCAATATGTTTGGTATGACCATGCATACAAGGTGATCAACAAGTACATTGGTAGAGTGATTATCGCAATGCAACTAAATAGGAAGAGAATGCAACACCCAAATCTGGTAGCAGATAAGAAAGCCACATGAGCTCTTTAGAGGCAAATCCCATACTACGGTATTAGCCCCTGTTGAAGAAGTAGACACGGTAGGCTGTTTTCTTAGTCTTCCAAGAAACAATAGAAGACCTAAGAAGAATACAACAGCCAGAGATAGACTTTCTATCAACGACACAAGCTCCCCAATCCGAGTCTGAAAAGGCAACAAGTTCTAAAGGACTTAACCAAGCATAAAATAAGCCAAGATCAATAGTACCCTTCATATAATGAAGGACATGAAACAAGGCACACAAATGAGCAACACAAGGAGCAGCCAAAAATTGACTTAACTTGTGTACAACATAGGGTAAATCTGGTCTAGTCATTGTAAGATAAAGTAGGCCACTAACAAAGTGTCTATAAAAGGTAAGATCATTTAACAAAGGACCAACAGTATCATACAATGATCGTCTTCTTGGCAAAGGGATCCAAGTGGGTTTTGTAGCTAATAATCCAGCATCAACAAGCATAGCAATGATAAACTTGCATTGATTAAACATAATACCCTTTGTTGTGCTGCAAGTTTCAAAACCCAAAAGATACCTTGCTTCACCTGAGTCTTTAATTGTGAAAGCTGAATCAAGCTAATATTTCAAATGACTAATTCCCTCAACATCATCACTTGTCAACAACATGTCATTAACATACAAAAGGAAAACTAAAAAACCAGCTTCTGCCTTTCTAGTGAACAAAGAATTATCATGAGCTGGCTGTTGAATATCTCCAAATTCCATTGTCTGGAGGCTTGCTTCAAGACATATAAGGATTTCAATAACTTGCAAACTTGACCGTGCTTGGTTTTAGTATAGCCAGGTGGTGGTAACATGGTATCAGAGCATGGTTAGTGTTTCTTTTCTTCGATTAGTCTTCCCTAGTTTTGTTCATCTTATGTGTGAGAGTTTCTTTAGTTTAGTTTTGTAATGGCAGATTCAACGATAATTGATCATTTATACCTTTCTGGCTCGAATAATCCAGGAATGACCTTAGGAAATATTATCTTTGATGGACCAAACTTTTTAATGTGGAGTAGATCAATTAGGATGGCTTTAGGTACGAAGCTCAAATTAGGGTTTGTTGATGGATCAATTACTAAACCTGAAGAAACTTCTACTAATCTTGTTAAATGGTCACATTGTGATTACATGATGAGATGTTGGCTTTTAAATTTAATGGTAGGTGAGATGTCTCAAATATTTCTTTATGCATAACCAACTAAAGATTTATGAAAGGAGATTAATGATCAATATGGTCAAGCGAATGGTCCGTTGATATTTCATATTCAACATGAGATTTTGAACCTATAGGAAGGAAATCAATCTACCACAGTTTATTACAACAAGTTGAAAAGATTTTGGAATGAGTTATAGGCGATGCATCCTTATCTTATGTGCTTGTGTGGTCAAAATAACTTTTATAATTGTGCTTTAAATGAGTGTTTAGCATAACATGATTTTCAATCAAAGTTAATTCAGATTTTGACGGGACTCTCTAATACCATGTGAAACATCAGCAGCTAACCGGTGATGTTGTTATGCAGGCACATGAACAAAGCTTGAAGAGAAAGCTAAAATGAAGATGAAAGTGATAAAAGTGTAGTATTACAAAGCAAAACTATTTGTATTGTACAAGTAACAAACAAGTTCCTAACTAACTTTAACAACTTAGCACTACAATAAATAAACTATTAAATATATACTTCACACTTAGGACCTTGATGCTAATAAAAAAACTTGTCTTAGCATACATATATATGCTTTTTCTTAAGGATTAAATTTAAAACGTTAAACCTATTTTCAGAATCTAGTGAATTCAGTCCAGAGAGATTAGTACTTCAAAAAAGAGACTTTGAGTTGTACTACATTTAAAATTGAGAATTTGTCTAAAAATCATAATTATTGTGATCAATATTCACTAAAGGTGCTACAACTACAACCTCCCTGTTAATTACCGCGTCTTCTTTATAAGTTCTTAAAGAGCATTTGTCAATTGAAACAGCCACATTACTTAACCTAATGACCTCTATCATGATCTGGTTGTTGGAATTTTTGTCAACTTACAGGTAGTTCAGATGTTTTATCCATGGAAAACCTTCACAAGGTGCTTTTCTATTTAATTACAGTACTTGCACGATCAATGTTTTTGAAGCACACACATTCACACACGCATGCACATGAGATAGGTGTGTATGTGGATTATTTGCATTCATAGATACATAGATCAATAGATAGATTAAAATAGGGGTTGATAACCACATCCAAACATTCTTGTGGTGGTGTGGATTAAGGTGATGTAGGCATAACTTGGTTTATGAAGCATCTAAATACATCTTGACAGCAAAGAGAATCTTAGATAGAGTGAAAGAAATTCGTTTTTGTAACTGATAATGAAGGCATTATTGATAATGCATTTTGTTAATGCTTTCAAGGGACTATTTTTGTACTTATATCACATGAATACACGTGAAACAATCTTTGGCTTCATATAGTTAAAAATGGAAGGAAAAATGTTACTGGATATGGATGTTTAACTTGTTAAATAGACGTTAGACAACTGGTCATGAATATAGAATATTTGCTCCGTTGTAACATAGATATGCATAGTGACTTCAAGTTGTTAGTACCAAGTTTATGTTTTTAAAGAGCTTGCTTTTGCATGATGGCGGGAGGGGAGATCCTGTGGATGAAAGCTTTGGAAAGACTTCTAATAGAGCTGTCTTAAATGCGTCATTAGGCCATATAGTTGTTCACCTGGTGACATAAATTCTAGACGGTAATCTAAAGGTATGAATTGCATTGATTGAAATTCAATTCAGCACCATATATTGAGTTGTAAAATTACAACCATTATTCTATAAATTAGGTTAATTATTCAAACACCTAACTTTTGAATACAGCAAGTGAAAAGGAAAAGCCAAGTAGTTAAAGTAAGTATGTCTCGAAGAAGTTTGTACTCATGACTAAAGAGCAAATGAACTTTGTTGTCTGTTCTTGTCAGTCATACTACTTAGATTATGCTGAACAGCCATAGTACATGTGGGAAGTGCATTGTCTCGAAGAATTACGTCCACTTTCTTCAACATCTAATCATGTTGCTGCTAAATGCAAGGATAGAATTGTCAATAGCAAACCATGGTCCGTTGAATTGATAATAAGTAGACAAGAGACAACTGCCTAAATTGCACAGAGAAGAAAAGGAGTTGAATTTTTATTCCAATTGATTTTCCAAAACTCTAAAATTAACCATCCACCAAACTTTTGATCTCCAATGCCATTTATATACCAAATTGAATAAGAACATAAATGAAAAAAAAAAAAATCCTATCCAACAATCACCAAGTGGATTTGTCAACATTCTTTGTTCCATTAGCCCCATTCGACCTGCAACTTCATTAAAGATAATACAACCCATTTTTATAATACCACATAACCTCATCCTCTAGTTAATCATATAAAAGCAAACACCTAGATCTAGCTACTATTACCACAACAAGTACAACACTACATGCACATTTTAGCAATGCTTTATTGTGTTCAACCATTGGGTCCCCTAAATAATAATTAATATACCATTTCATGATTTTAGAAACCTATCCTTTAACCATCATATACTGGGTCACATAATGTTCAAACATACTCTATAAAGACTTTCTCATCCAATAAGACTGCTCATAATGTCATGAATTCTTTTGCAAATCAGCCATCTCTTATACTATATTATCCAAAATACTTGATACAAAATATGTTGTTGTGTAAATAAGAAATCAAATCCTTTACAGCCATCACTATGAGATTTCTTGACTTTGTTGAGATAATTATTACCACATTGTAATGTTAGTACAAAGAAATTGATTTCCTCTCTTCAATGTAACAAAACAGGTCGAAAAAGAAGAAAACTAAACAAACCATCAATGCAAGAGGAATCATATATTTGCAATTTTTGGTACAATGTATCCAAATAATGGAGTTCAAATCATTGCAAAAGAACCCCATTAAATGGGAAAAATACATGGTAAATTGCAATGATACTCTTCAAAAGTTATAAAAATTAGAGAGTAATCCCAAATTTCTCAAATAGCACACTTACACCCACTAGAATCGTTATTAATTTTTGAATTCATTATTGGACAGTATGCCTCATTAAGAAAGAACGCTTGGATCTCTAGATAAATAATAAAAAAACTTTCTATGAAGAAATGTTTAATTATTTCTTCATTTTCTTAATGCTGTTTAAATGCATGAAATACAGAAAATAATTATTACGCATGAATAACATCCACATTAACAATTGCAAAAAAATAGGAACAACTTAGTAGACCAACCATAGATAAAACCTGAGTCGAAGACATTGTACTGCCACATATACCTTACAAATGAGACACACAACATGACATACTGAGTGATACATACACATACACTACTAAACAACAAAATATAACTAAAATAATTATTCAAGGCTTCGTAGCAAAAGGGCGTTAAAATCTGTTGGCCACTTGTTGAGGCTGTGATGAACCTCTTAACAACATACCATTGAGGCGATGATGCTTCCGATAATGCTTCTTCTGGAATTCTTCTAGCATCTACAAAGAGTATAGATAAAAATAAAATCATAAAATGCCAAAAATCAAAAGGCCAATGGAGGGGGTAATAAATTATCAACAACATTTATATTACAATCTCAACATCGAAGTCGACAATCGATCAATTTCAAAAAATGCATTTCAAATAAACATTGATTTTCGCTAAAATTGGTGGAGTAAATATTGATATCCTAACGTGGACGGACCAAAGTTGTAAGATTTAATGGGCAGAAAAATAAAATAAAATAGAGAGAGAGAGAGAACATTAATGTTTAATGTTATCAGTTGTATATGAAGTGATATTATCAGTTCCAAAACATTAATGAAGTGATATTATCACCTTCGCACTTCGAACATCCTCCAAAGTGGCTCCCAGTCCACTTACCAGAACATTAATGTTTAATGGCTATGGCGTTCTGAGTAAGGGCCATGGAAGTTATGAAAATAATCACAAGAGATTATACGTAGACGACACGGCACCTCCTCATCAACTTCAGGTATACCTTCTAGGGATTTACAATCCCAAAGGGTCAATTCCTCCAGCTTCTTCAACCATGATAGCTCAGGCAATCGTTGTATGGAACGACAACAAATCAATGATAATTTGTGCATGGACTTCAAATCCCCAATACCTTCAATGTCAACTAGAAGTGAGCAATCTCGAATTTCCAGCAATTGAAGCTCCTTTAAACAAGACAGATTGGATAGTCTCTCAAGGGATTCACAGTTCAGCACGTACAGAGAATGGAGGCGTTCAATGCAATCAACCTTAATCTCTTTTAACCGGCAATCAAAAAGTGTCAAAGTAGACAGATTACTCCAGCTGGATAAAGATTGCCAATCAATCGGTGACTCGACATACATCAAACACAGGACAACGAGACTTGATGAAGGACGAAAGTTAAGGTGTAGGTTGAAACAGCATATCAAAAGCGATCGAAGGCGAGGAAAGGAACTCACTTCAGTTGGAGGAAAGATGAAATCGGGAAGATACAGTTTCAAATCCTCTAATTTGGTCAACCTCACCAGCCACTTCATTTGGGGATTTTGGTCACACGGTGACAAGGTCCAATGCGAATCTCCACTACTTTCATTCATCAATGACAGACTAACTAAATTAGTCATGTTTGAAAGATCAGGTACTCGGTGCCACTCTAATGATGAAGAAGTGACGGACAAACGTAATAAACTTGTAGGAAGATTCAATAATTCTTGGGGCTCGTGAATCCCATGCAAAGAAAGATCCTCAAGATAAGAAAGCTGCTTCATAGTTGTGGGCACTCTACTGATAGCAACTTCCATTAATTTTAGGATTCTCATCTTGGACAAATTTCCAATTTCCTCGGGAAGATTACCATCCATTTGTTCGCACAAAAAAGCTTCTAAACTCTCAAGATTCTCCAGCTTCACTAAACTCTTCGGTAGCATTTTTATTAGTGACGGAAACATTGATCACCTTTAATCCTTTAAGGTTTCCAATGGTTTCAGGCAAAAATAATATTCCTGAATATGCCAAATTTAACTCTTCCAATGACTCTAATCCCCCAATAGTGTGTGGTAGGTATTTAATTGGACACCCCCTCATCCTCAAAACCTTCAAACTCTTGAGGTCTCCAACAGAATCGGGTAACTCTTCTATTCCCGACCAGGATAAGTCCAACTCTACTAGCAACATCAGTTTCCCAATTGAGGGATGCAATTTTGTAAGTCCATCAATGCCTATCTTCAACACTTTAATGGACTTAAGATCTCCAATAGAGCCTTGTATTAATTGAAGTTGTGGTGGCCGGAAAGAGATACTTGAGATTTCTAACCGTTTTAGCTGCTTTAACTTGTTGATGGGTATGTCAATCTCTTCCAGATTGAAGCAATTTCTAATTTTCAATATCTCCAGTTGCACCACAGCAGAGAAGTTAGGTGTTTTCCTTAGATGTTTGCAATTTTCAAAATGCAGAACTTTCAAATGTTTGGATTCCTACAGAACACGTACATTGCATTAGAGTTGAAAAGTAAATGTCATTCAATATTGACAAGACAAATGACAAATAGAAAATTTCTAATAAGATTAATACCTTAAATGCACCCCATCCACCCCAATCTTCCTTAATATCAGAATTTATTATTTTAAGGATAACTAAGTTTTTGAAACTTAGGTTGGTTGCTTCTAATCTTCGTGGACAATCAAACCAGGACAACCATCTAAGCTGTTGAAGAATATTTTCAAAGTCTCCCTCAAAGCTCCCACCTTTCAGTTCAAGGAACTTTAGGCTGTTTGTTCTTGCAAAATCCTCAGGTACAAATCGACAATTAGCACCTAGCATTGCAAGTTTTATTGCTATGACATTCTGATCTACCTAAAATTGGCAATTTAAATAGAGTAAATGGAAGTGTTAGAAAGTTAAAATATGAAACTAAAAGGAAAAGAATAGTCGCAACAATGATAATAAATTTACCTCTTGATTTTTAAGTGCATCTAAAGCACATTCTGAAGACCACAATCTGCTAGGTTTTATAGAAAACTGGCTTTCAAGGCACAGCTTTTTTGGTTGGGCAATGGCCCTTCCAAAATCTCTCAATTGATCATGCATCCATAATCTATCATAATCAAGCACCTTAATCAAAGACCATCTCACAAGAATTTTAATACCACATTCAGGGTAGAGTTTGCAAGCCTCCCAGAAATAAAATGGATAGGTCTTCTCTTTATCATTGAAGAAACACGCAATATCAAGGAAAATCTGTTGCTGCTCATGGTCTAATGCCTGGTAACTTATCATTAACGTTTCTTGGACATCCTTATGAGGAGCCTCCTTTAGTTTCATCAATCTGAACTCCCATATTCCATCATCTTGCTTGTAAAGTGATGAGCCAATGACTTGGAGAGACAATGGAAGTCTGCCTGTAGTGTCAACAATCTTAGTCGATAAAAATCTTTGGAAATGAAATGTTATTTGATGCTCGGAAAAGAAAAGGCATGGCCAGCTAATTGTTATGGATTTCTTTCTTTTTTATTTTTAGTTATTAATTTGCCTTGGATGGCAATTAAACACAATTACACAAAGAAACTAGACTCACCCTCCAATAATTCGTATGAAAACCAAAGTCTTATACATTCGTGCCCCAATCATTGTTCTCCTGCCAATGATCTCTTATAAAATAAATTACTACCAGATTGGGTTGATAATTTTATTGTATTTTGTATCTTATGATCTTATTTTATGATAGGTTTCAGATGATTAATAATAACGTAATATATTTCAGGTATAATATTTTGGTATTTATTTTGGTAGCATCAGATACAAATATATATTTATATCTTATATGCATCTTATATCATATATTTTAGAAGACATAAGATACAAATAGTCTTATCACGACATTCCATTTAAGTTGATAATTAAATTGGTGTTAGAAGGTGATAAATAGAAATGAATAACTTTTTTTTTTTAAAAGAACTAGAGATGTAACAAAATCTTTTATAATTAGTAAAGGAGTGCAAAAATCTTTTATAATTGTGATCCCTCTAATGTGAAAAAAATTTTCTCAAGAGAAAAGAGGAGATCTATCTAAGCAAAATAAATTATCCAAATACACTAATAAGTTTGAGTTTTCAAAGGCTTTTTGTAAAACTTTTTTTAAAGAACTATAGATGTACAATCAATTATGAATAAAAAGATCTAATTAAAACAGAACTAAATAAAATATAAAAGTTCAATCTTGGGTTCCTATTGACGTTATAGATTCATCTTACTAACTTGTAGACTGATTCTCAAACAACATCAAAAGACAGTGCTAATGAAATGTAAATTATTGCAGTTTGAATAAAGGAAATATTTTTCTTATTACTTTGGTTCTCTTTATTTTTTTTCATTTAAATCACATATTATATTTAATTTCAAACACTGCACACATGAATTTAAATGTGGTGATAAAAGAAATAAATATTTATATGATCAATCAATTAACCTAAATTTCAAATAGTCGAAATCCATTGTTCCCCTCTAGCCTTCGGCTCTTCATAAAGGCATGATTAATCTACATGATCACTTCCTTTCTCAAAGGAGCCCCAAAAATGATATATGAGGATTGGCTATACACACACACTCTCTCTCTCTCTCTCTCACACACACACACACACACATTCACGATGTGTATGTTAATAACATGATTTAAAATAGAAAAGAATATAACAAATTTATTAACATATTTCACTTTATTCTATCCTCCGAATATTTGAACTATTATGTACACAGTGATACTTTATATCTACTCCTATTTAATGAAAAAAAAAACTAATAATAATAAGATATTTTACAGATTTATTTGGACCCATATCATTAGTCAAATTGTATTTTATTTAAGATAATATAAAAGCAATAGAAATCTCACATAATAGGGAAAAAGAAATAACAAACAGGAAATGAAGAGAAAGGGACTAACATAATAATTTAAAATGTAAAATTAAAAGTAAATAAGAGTAACTCTGTAACACTCTAAAATTTGATTTAAAACATTATTGCCATGTATAATACTTTATATGTTATACGCTTAGGCTTCTTAAAATGATATGTTTATTTCGAACATTGCTAACTGATTTTAATTGATGAAATCCTATAATTCATTTGTTATTTTTAACTGGATTTACATTTCACAAAATAAAATTTATAAAAACATTTCATAAACTACTCTCATGAATAGATTAATTATCAATTACAAAATCATACCATCAGGTATCCTATATATAACAAAGCTTTACATCATTAAATACAAAACATGGGCTCTAAACTAGGCCCTTAAAGAAAATACAGACTTTAAAGATAAATCCAGCTCTATAACAAAACAAAAACAAATACAAAAGAAATCCACGGTCCTAAACTCTCTCCACTCATTCAACATCACCCAAACCCGAGATGAGCATCATCTTCATCAATCATCATCAACAACAACAATAATCATCACTACCAACATCATCATCTTCATGATTATCAAATCATCAACATCCTTAACACCTGGAAAAAGAACAATAACAACAATAATGAGCCGAAGTCAGTATACAGTAACACCGACACCCATAGAATGACACACAAGCCTAATTAAATGCAATGTAACAAATAGCAATTTATTATCCTTTATTTTAATAAAATAAGCAACATGAGAGCACTCATACTCCAAAACAAGCCATTAGGAATCCGAGGGGTCTTGAGTAACCACACGACACTCATGGGGTTGATATAGGTAGTCCGAATACTTATATCTCCTGGATGATATAACCGAAAAAGAATAGAAGCCTCATCTAGGGTCCACAGCTATTACACACACTCTACTCATCTCTGTCCATAATATAAAAGGGTTCAACCCATCCCATAAATGTGAACCCCAATATATTACTTATCACCGATCAAGATAGACGTTATACCGATACTATTTACCCCATCGGCTACTCGTCGAGCCATCTACAAAGGTCATGGCACCATGACGGGGGTGGCCTAAGTGCCTAAACTACTGTATTCGTTCAAACAAGGTTACCGCTTCCCGAACCGGATTCAATGGCACAAGCACAAGCAACACTTATTATTAAAGCCGTCTTTAAGTTTTTAATTCATTTTAAATGTCTATCCTAGCATACAATACGCAGGTTACTACGTACCTTTGATATGAATTCCAAAAAGAGATTGAGAGTAGATCAAAATCCATTTTAGAAGATAAATCAGGTATCTCTATATCTGTTCAATAATTAAACTTATATAAGAAATCTAATTAAATATCCACTTATCTCATACTTTTATTTAAACTCTATTTGATCATACACTAAATAGGAACCCCACTATGGCTGCAAATATCGCCCCGCCAAAATATAAACAATTCTCCTTTATCTGTAAAAGTATTTCTTTTTACTTTGTTTATAATCTCTTATTACAAAAGCATCAATAAAGCATTCATATACAGAAACATTCATTTCCTAAGCAGACAAACATTTGAAACAATATATTCCCCATGTTATTTAAGGTTATCCAACATATTAATCTAATCCAACTATTAGCTATTAAACCCATTTTAATTTAATCTTATCCAAATTGATTAGAGTTAATCATTTAATCCAATTACTAAGCCAAATTGATTAAACTTAATCTATCTTAATCCATTTTAGCTTACTAAAATCTATTTAGTCAAGTTGGACTTAGACTGATTAACTAAGTTCATTTTATATCTAAGATTCATATTAACTTAAGTCCATATTAACTTAATCTTAGCCAAGTTGACTAATCTTAATCAGTCTAATTCATTTTAATTTATTCAAGTTCATTAAGTCAAGTTGAACTTAGATTATTAACTAAGTTCATTTTATATTTAATTCTACATTTAATCAAATCATTTATTAAATCTATAAATCCACTTAACTCATGCTTAATTATATCATTCAACAAACATAATACATTAACTATCATTTATCTATTTCATCTTAGCTCAAAAAGATCCATATTATACTTAACTACATACATTTAACTAGTAAACACAAGTTTTTAACTTTGTTTGGAAAATATAGTAGTTGAAAAGAAATAAAATTTCGGTCTTGATACTTTTATAATTTGTAAAAACTTAAAACATGAAAGTTTAAGACCTTTTTAAGCTTTTCGTAGCCTTTGAATCACCCTAATCCGAGGTTAGATGAAAAAGTTATGGAAAAATAAGAAATAATATTGCAAGGAAAACCAAATAGGGGTGTATGGCAAGCTGTATGAACCATATACCTTTCTATACATGCCATATGACAGGGTATATGAACTCAGAAACCTTGCACCATCTTGCACAGAAAGTCATGCACCTTCCCATACATGTTGTATGGCAAGGTATGAATCAAGGAAAAACACATGAAAGGTCAAAAAGTAAACACTATCTCATACATGTGTATGGGATGCTGTTTGAACCTAGGGCAAACGAAATTAAGAGTCCATAAAGTCAAACACCTTGTCATATAGAGTGTTTTGAAAGGTCTTTGAAGCTCCAGAGGGTGAAACACCCTCCCATACATGTTGTATCGAAAGCATATGACCTATACATTTTCCTAAACATGGTGTTTGAAAAATGTTACTTTCCTCTGTTTCAAACTTGAATTTTACATACTTTTCACTTCTTCAACCTTACCCTAAGCTTAATACAAACATCATACAACATATTATATGCCCTTAGTAACTCAAAACACATATGAACTTCACATTCCCAACATCAACAACTCTCAAACATCACTTAACATGAATTAAACCCTTCATCACCAAATTCACTAACTCAAACATACTCAAAACAGCTCCTACACTTCTTATACTCATCTATCCCCAAACACTTCAACTCAAAACAACTTTAAAGCTTACTAGAAAATATTTATTACAACTTCAAGGATCAAAATACTTTCTCAATCAACTCAACATATCAATATTACTTATAAGCTATCAGGAGATGAATTTTGACAGAAATACATAGATCAAAAGGAAATAAATCATCACAAAAGACATGTAAACTTACCTTAAACTCTCCTTAGATTGGGGATGGGTTCTTGTGGGAGCTCTTGGCCAAAAGAAGCAAGAAAAATAAGAAGGAAAAATGGAGGAAAAAGAAGAGGAAACAAGGGCATTAGGTTTAGTCTATCTTGGTCTGTTTTAGCTTGTGATTTTTTGACCAAAAGAAATTGATATTTATCTATTACACATTTGACTTTCAAGGTAGATTTGGAGAAAGAAAAAGAGAGGCCTTTAGGCTTGGTTTAGACTTCATTTGAGCAAAAAAGTTCTGCTATGTTTTACTTTAGACTTGGGTTGGGTTGTTTCTTTGAAAACTCAACTTAACATGCATTTGAAACAACAATCAACATAATTATTAAAGCTCATTAACACATTGTATTTATTTATAACACCTATAACTTATCAATCGTATATGTATACAATAAATATAATTTTTAACAACATTAAATATACACAACACATTCACACACTAATCATACCATTCATCAATATCACCAATTCATACTAACATATCAATTTTCATTCAACTTAACACTTAGCAAAATTTTATAATTTACTCAAATCAACATATATATTAAATTTAATTTTATATTACGAATTAGGATATTTCATTAACTAAACTCTTAACAAATTTCATAATTTAATTAATTCCACATATATATTCAATTAATTATGCATTGAAATTTTGGATATTTCACTTGGGGGTTTAGGAATTGAAATCTCAAATTTCAACTTAATTAATTATTATTCTAATTATATCAACTTGTCTAATTATTTCTTATAATTCATTTGACTTATTTAATCTATCTAAACTTAATTTTTTTAACTTAGGTGAAGGTTTTGGGTATTTCACTTTTTCATAATTAGTAATAATAATGACACATAATAATAGTAATAGATCTAAAACATGCTATATATAGAAGTAGCCATTTTCAACATATAAAGGATGGATTATGTTAATTGCAACTTATAGTCCTAGTAATATAATATAAAAGTATATGTTTTAATATTACAATAGGTATATGATATATAATATAAATATTGTAAAAGTGCTATTTTGAAAATAAAAAAAGTACTAAAATTCCGTCTCTCGCATAAAATAGATAGAAAGAAAACACTACTGCAACCACAACAAATTTCAATATTTTATGTCAAAATGCCTAATTATTTGTAATTTGGTTTTCCCTGTTTATAAATTAACCATTGGATTCATTAGTTGTCTGTGACAAGAAAAGGTATAGCACTGTTATTATAGAGAAAAATAATGAAACATGATGAACAACCATGGTTTGATGCAGGGGTGAGTGCAATGCGGTTCAATCCAATACACCTTTGAACCAAAACGAACCATATATTACAGTTTGATTTTTCTTTTAAATTTAAACATAATCATACAGTTCAACTCTTAATTTATTTTATTCGAAAAAAATTTGGTACTATTTGGTTTGCGATTCAAACCGTTTATTATTCTTAAAAAAATACATTCTATCAAAAAGCTTTAATTACATATTTCTTATTATCAATACAAATTTAAACAATAATATTTAAAATTAATTATTTACCTAAATAAATATGTAAAACTTATAGTGGGAGAAAGATTTCATCATCATAAAATTATAATCATACTAAACCATAATAATATGCTAGATTCGATAAAATAAGAATATATTATCCTAATATGAGGTATAAATTTTAACTCGTTGTATATTTTTTATCAACATACTATCAATTATATATATCGATAAGTAAATAAGTAATAGAAGTGGATTAATTAGTAATACAAGGAAAAAAAAAAGGAATGAGCACTAGAGGTCAAAATCTAAAAATTATCTTATTTATAGACATGCCGTAACAATTTAATCATGATTAATCATTATAATTTAATTTTCATGAATACTGCATATTTAAATAAAAAATTTAAAAATAATAAAGCAATTAAAAGAAAGAAAATAATATGTTTGATCTTTTTGAATATGTAAAACGGTTTGATTCAAAATCCAAACCCAACCATGAGCCGTTTATTTTTCATCAAATCGAATCGTGAATTAAACCGTTTTGGAAAAAAAAAATCAAAATTTTAGTATAGTTCGATTTGATCTAATTCAATGCGTAGTTGGATTCATTTTTTATGCAATCCTAGTTTGATATGTAATCTCCTAGACTACTAATCATAAAACCAATTCAGTCTGCTTTACCTTTTTGTTTTGCTAATGTGCATAAAAAAAAAAAAAAAATAAAAAGCATCTTTCCTTCTTTTGGACCACCTTTTAGTTTTTTGGATATTATGGGATGAAACAAAGCCTCAAGCCTAGACTTAGGCCTCAAGCCGATCCTTTGCCTTGCCTCGGCTATAATTATTTGATTGTAACCTGTTACTAAAAGAAATTATAATACTAACATGTTATGTGTTTAAATAAATTATAAATAAATGTTGATAATAAAATATAGTTTTATAATGGTTTATATAATAAATTTTTACAATTTTTAATTATTTCAGGAACCTTTTACTGTTTTTCTCTCGCACATGCTGACTGCACACCGACCAGTAAAGCAAGACTCTGTCATTTCTGTATTGAGACAGACAGGGGATGTACGGTACTTGACTTGACCCACCACCCACCCACTCTGCAAGGGATGCAATTTGATTAGGTCAGGTTCGGTTTTAGATGTCATATAAACTTGAATTCGAATCCGCTATACTAGCATACCAAATTCGACTCTATAACTCTGTAGGGTTTTCCTTTTATATCCAAACCCGTCTGGAGTTTACTTTAGAATCCACCACCCTTCCGGTCACTTATCTAACTATCAAGCCGATTATTCATCCGATCACCTATCCAATTATAGACCTAAACCTGCCTAGCTTATTTATTTATTTATTTTTCAATAGATTCAACAGACTTAAGCTAATAAAATAATAGTATAATAATATAGTAATTCACCTTTTCTTTACTAACCTGTTTTTAAATTTAGCTGTTATTATGTTTACATTTAGTAAATGTATTTATATTATAATTTTTTTTTACTAGAACTAACAGGTCGGATGAGTATCTATCGAGTTTTAGTTGTATCCAAACCCAATCCTAATACCATACAGAATTTTTACCTATGTCCAAACCGAATCTTATTATCCTATATGATTTTTATCGAATTTAATGAGTCAAAAATCCGTTAATGACCGACCTGATTGCATCCTTATCCTCCCTCCCTCAAGCTGTCACACACAACAGCATCGATGGCCCCTCCATTCATGCAAAGCGACCCACAATCCGACCATTTTTCAATTTTCATCTTGAGTTTCGCAAATGTTGGGTCATTTCCATGTGTCAAATCTTCCTTCGTAATATACTATTCATCACCTTCATCGAGTCCCCTCGGTAGTTTCCGTCTACTCCCAAAAGGAAAATGTATTGCTATTGCTTGCCTTATTGCCTTGAAATTTCCCCAAAAAATAAATAATTATGCTCGAAGCTCCTTTATATGTGTGTGTGTGTGTATTTGAGGAAAAGGGGGAAAAAAACTACAAGTTTCAAGAGAAAAAAAAATCCCAAAAATCAGATTTGAAGGGAAAAATTTCTAGATATACCAAAGTAAAAATCATATTTAAAAAAAAATGATGTGTTGAACTCATCATTTTAAATAAATTTTCAATGTGGAAAACCTATAACACTCTTGATAGGATTTCAAGTGCAATAGATCATTTCTTCAGGATATGATTTTTGAGCAAAATGAAACCTTAGCTTAAAGACACAATTTCAAGTGCTGCATGTTTTGAATTAGTATCCAAAAGTTCTTATTTTCGGAATTTTCATTTTAAATTAGAACTTTTAATTTCCTTATGACTATATATTTAGTAAAATTTAATTCAACATTCTATATTTTAAGCTAATTTTTTTTTTATATTTTGTCATAAAATGGAGGTAATCATAAAAAATGTGTTTTAACTTTCACTTTCTTTACATTTCAGTCCCTAGGCCATATTTTATTTGTCTTTTCCCAACGTTTTAAAGTAAGACCGGCAAACAGTGCACCTACCTCGCAGGTGTATATATATAATAATAACACCACCTTTAGTTTTAAATTTTAAAAAAAAAAAACAAAGAATATGTGTATTTTTTTTAAACTAGAAAACCACAAAGTAAACTTCTTAAGGACTAGACAAGGAACAAATCATCACCATCCATTCTGAAATTTTTAACCCTTAAGCATTTTATGTTTTGCCTAAATTGAACCGAATTTATTATAATTACATAGAGATCAGTCCCAGCCTTCCTCATATGTTGTTTAGTGTTAGGGTGGTTTGGATTGCCTAATTTTTATTTATATCATATTTGTATTTGATCTACATATGTGACTAATTTGTATCATATCTGTATCGTATTTGTTTGGTTTATTTATGAATAACGCTATCAGTTTTTCATTGATATTTATTTCTTGACAAACATATATTTAAAAAACAAAAATATGATACTGAAATTATGAGAGTATGATGAAACAAATAGACATGGATTGACTTTTATTGGCTTTTTTGTCAATTACTTTTTAAGTTAATCTTATTAAAGATTTTAAAACCCAAAAGTATTTGCACTTCATATAGCTGATGACTAATCATAGATAAAAGAAAGCACCCAAAACCAAATGAAGATCATTTATTTACAATTGGAATGGATAAAAATTATGCAAGGATTTTGAGGAAAAAATATAATATAATAAATATATACACGAATATATTCTAACAAGCATTAGGAAAATACAAATATGCATATAGTATTATATATATACGTACACAGCAATTAGGAATAAAAACGATCATATCACCAATATTATGCAAGGCCATTGAATTACTTCCATAAATAACCATGCTATAAAAAGTATAAAGGTTATGATAATCCTATATATATAAATAGCAAAACGATAAATTCAAATTTTAGATCATTTCATAATTACCTTTTCAAATTTTGAGAAAAAATGGAAAATTATTGACTTTTCCCGATGATTGGCAAATTCAAATTTTAGATCTTCTGGTGGATTCTCTAGACACAATATGCCAATTTATGCCAAAATGGAGAAAGAACCTAGACTATTGCTCTTATTCTTTCAGGATTTGTGATTGAGTTCTTTGGAATTTAAGAACGGAATGATTTGTTCCTCCTTTTTTTTTCTCTTAACGCTTTTTTATTGGATTTTTTTAGTGTCGGAAGATAGGTATTCTTTTTCCCCCCAAAAAAAAAATAATAGGTTGTGAGGACATTAATTAAACTTTAATGTTTCTTAATTATACAAAAGGCACATCAAATAAAAAATAAAAAGACGGGTTCTAAAATGAAAAAGAAAAAAAAGAAAGAAAGAAAAGAAAAGCAAACAAAGGGCCATAAATGAAATGGCCCTAAAATTAAAAAAAAAAAAAGAAAAAAAAAGAAAGGAAAAGAAAAACAAGGTCCTAAAATGAAATTTATCCTACTTCAAACATTTTCAAAAAGCATTAGTTATAATTTTTAAAAGCTAAAAGAATGTGTATATATATTTTGGCCATTACCAAAAAGTATATTGAAGATTGAAATTTTTATTTCTCTCTCTTTTTTTTTTTTTAAATGAGACTGATCTTATCAGCTATCTAATAACTCAAATTCATACCAAGTCATGATCGCATTACTAAAATATCTAATATATCAATTATTATATTTATTTTAATGGTTAAATTATTGATTAGACGATCATATTAATGGGACCGTTAAAGTGCCCAAAGATTTATATAGATAAACTATAGGTGCAATATTTTACAAATTTGTTTGATCTACCATTACTAGTATTGCTAAAGTATCTATAGATAGATCCTCTGTTTACATAGTATGTGCTTGATCACAAAAGCATCTTCTCCATACACAATATTAGAGCTTTAGAAGATTTCAATGGATTTGTAAGTAATTTGAAAAAATAGAGAGAAAAGAACACTAGCATAGAGATTGGGGGCGTGGGAAGGAGGGAAGAAGGTGTTAGGGTGCAAGTATAAGAATCTCATATAGAAAATATGGGACTTGTGAGAAGAGTTTAGAAGAGAGAAAACCTGTTAACCCATTGCCTTAAGGTTTGGGTATGGATGGTGTCAAAAGCCATTTATCTAATCCTTCAAACAACCCCATTGGATTTCTCACCATTGAAGACATAGTCCAGACCCTAACAATTGGTATCAAAGCCTGGTTCAGCTGGAAAACTCCTATAGTTGGCCCATCATGTGGAAAGAAGAGCTTTGTGGTGTGACTCATTTGTTAAACCTATGGTGAGTGGGCCACTCACAAAGCAGGTTTAGTAGAGTCAATTTGATAAGCTCTTGAGGGAGAGTATGACCTACCCCATTATGGAGACTCACACTTGAGAGGGAGATTTTTAGGGTGCAAGTGTGATAAACCCACACAAGAAATATTAACTTGTGTGAAGAGTTTATAAGAGAGCAGACTCATTAACTCAGTACCTTAAGGTTTTGGGTTATAGATGGTGTCAAAAGCTCATTTGTATAATCATTTACAAAACCTATTGGATTTCTCTCCATTGAAGGCATACTTCAGCAATACATCAGTTTAAACTGTATTTAAATGAAAGCTCACTTTAAAGGTCTTAATTTGTGGCTTAGGGTTAAAAATGAAAAATCAAAGTTCATCAGAAAGAAGTTAAAGCTCCAAAAGCCTAATCCTATATTTATGCCGGTATAGGAAATTTAATTTTGCAAGAACTATAACTTATGAATTAGCAAAAGATACATTTCTCTTAACGAGCTACTTGGTTAATTATTCAATTATTTCAATATATATATATATATATATAGTAATTGATAGGATTTTAGTGGTGCGATCATGATTAGATATGACTATAAGTAAGGTTGTAAGAGTTATTTAAGTTTGACTTGATGATAACTTGAATTCGACTCAACTACAATTAAGTCAAACTCAAGTTCGAATTGCTCGAATAGCTATTGAGTTCAAGTTTTAAAATATTCAATCCGAGCAGCTTGGGAGGCTATTCAAGTTTTCTTTTATATATTTTTTTTCTATATAAATTTATATATCTCATGATTTTCCTTTTTTTGAAAGTCTATTTTCGTACATTTTTTCCTTTTTATATCCAATGATCAATATTTATTATAGAGTTAATTACATAAAATTAACATGTGTTTTGCCTCTTTTGGTAATAGCTGACTTATGATATTTTTCTTGACAAATAGTTGACCCGTGTTTAACATCATATTGTTCCATCAAAAATACCATTAATTGTGACATGTGTCAACCTTTCTTTTGTCTTTTCTCTCTTTTGATTTTTTCTTAAAATTACATGCCTTGCACGTGGTTGCTTTCTCCGTTCAAACAGAAGAGAAAGTGTTGAGAAAGAGAAAGAAATATAAGGAAAACCGAGTCAACCCGCCAAACAGCATCGCGACATTTACCATGTCAAACCCATCTAAGTGTGAGGTCGACATGGAAAAAAGCCACCAAGTCAACTTACTATACTTGATTTAGTCGCACCATAATTGAATCACTCGCCAGTCTTCACCAAACAATGTCATAACTACCACCACTATTAAAGACCTAAAGCTTCACCGTGACCTGCCAAAACTTCCAAATGAAGCCCACCACAACGAACTCAAGCCCATCTCCAAACAACATAACTCCACCAAACCAAATTAGGAATTGAGCAACCACTCGACACACATTCAACTGCTGTGAACCATGATGCAAGTCTCCTCTTTGCCTTAAGTCATTCAACCCTTGCGAACCAGACCACCCATCGCATTTAAGCGAAACCCATCTGCTATTGAGGCATCAACCTCCATTGAAAACCTCTATGGAAAAATCATACATCCCTTAAACCTTTGACAACTTCATCTACTTCACCACATGACGAAACATAAACTAAACTTAAATCTACCATTAACAACCAACACTACGACATACCTGACCTTCTATTAACGATAGCCATCCAAGCCGTGTCTGACTTAGTTCAAGTTGGAGTCCAACTCGTTTTTCTTGATTAGATCTGTGCATGTAATTTCTCAATCCACCATCTGTAATAAGTTGATACATGCTTAGAAAAAAAATGATGTTTCCTTTTCTTTTTTATTTGACACGTGGCCCTCAAGTAATGGTATTTTAACGGAACAAAACGAAGCTAAACATAAGTTAGCTATTTGTGAAGAAAAATATCATGGGTTAGTTGTTTATAAAAGAGGCAATACACAGATTAGTTTTTGTAATTAACCCTTTATATATTTAAGATAAATGAACTAAAACACTTATTATATTCCTAATCCCATTTTAATTTTGGTTTAATTCATTTTTATAGAAACAATCAATCCTAATGGAGTCGAGCTCGAACTTATCAAATATTAATTCAAGTTGAGTTCAAGCCTAAAAAGTAAAGCTCAATTGGGTTCAAGTCGAGCTCGAGTTTTGTGTATTTAAATACTAGCAAATCCAGTCGTGTCAACACCCCAAGAAGAGAAGAGCAGCCAATTAAATTAGTCGTACAAGGACATTCGGCTTATCAGACGCAATGGCCTTGGCCTACGTCAAAGACAGCCAATTCGTCCTACTAACATGACGTTCAATAGCTGCACAATCAATGTGATTAAAATATATGATGGACCATTATAATTCTAAACTCGAGTTTAAGCTTGGTTAAAAAGTTCAAAATTCAAACTCAGCTTTAGTTTAATCAAACTTTAAAGTTAATGTTTGAGTTCAACTTGAAGATACACTACAAGAAACTAGGCTTTTAGAGACAGAAATTCTACGATGAAAATTGGAAAATATAGTTATAATTTTGCAAATAAAATCTGCAACGATGATTTTTACGACCAAAATTTACGTTTAGAAAAAAAATTTTTGTTTTAAAGCCAGTTTTCTTGTAGTGATATATATATATATCAAGCTCATGTTTGAACCAACTAATTCGATTAGGCTCAGATTGTTCATAAACTTTTTTTTTTTTAACCATGCCTAAGTGCGAATTCAATTTTAAACCTTTAACAAGTTGTAAGCTCGACTAAAATATTTAAATTTAAATTTATTGGTTTTTTTGGGCCGATATCAAATCAAATGTGATTTTTTTATTTACCTAAAATTAAAAAAAAATATATTATTACATAGGACGTTAATCAATAACTTGATTCGAAGGCTTATCAGCTTCCAGCTATGATGAATTTGCTGCTAGTTTTGCTAATAGCGTATTGCAGATGCCACTCAACTTTTTGGGAAAAGGCAAAAAATAAAATTATTTTTCAAAAAAATTACAAAAATATTGCTGGGACTAAAATAATTGCACCTTTAGGAAACTCAAACTAGTCTCTTTAAAAGACAAAAATAAGGTTAGTTCTATACACCAAAAGTATGCAAAAATAAAAAATAAAATAAAATAAACAATAAGAAATGTTTAAATTATTTTCCATGTCAATGGAAATTAGTTATTTCTACTCATAACATTCAAGGTAACATCAATATATAATAATACACTAAATAAATATAATTTTAAAACATGTATATTTGGTTTATATAAAGTATCACAAAAAAAAAAAAAAATCCAACTTTCAAGCAATTTGGAACTTCTAAAAGTGGGATTGTTCTTTTGGTTATAAAAGAAGGAAATCTCACATTACTTAAAAGTGGGATTGTTCTTGGTGAGTACTTTATATAAACCAAATAAACATGTTTTAAAATTATATTTTTTAGTGTTTTATTATCAATGGCACATGAAATGTTGTAAGTAGATAATAATTAATATCTTTTCATATGAAAAAATAGTTTAAACACATAAAATATGTTTATTTCATTAAGTGAGCAAACGGCGACAAATTCATCGTATGATCACATGCCTTTCCAAGCGAGAATGAGGAAGGAGTCCAGCAATGGTGGTTGATGGTGAAACCTTGAGAGGAGAAGAGGGGAGGGGGGTGTTGGTGTTAGGAATTTGAAATGTGAATATCTTAATGACCCTAGCGAAGCGATCAAATAGATTCATTCGAATCCTAGGAGCACCTCCATCATGGATACTATTATCACATCTCCACTGCCTAGACGATGTGAATCTCAAACCACTCATTTTGAGAGCTTCAACTTAGGGCGTGAAAAAAACCAATGAAACCAAAAATCAAACTAAAATTGAAAAATTAATTCGAAAAATATGGTTAATCGATACATTGGTTTCGATTTAGGATTATGGTTTTCATTTTTTCCAGTTTTCTATTTTGATTTCGATTTATAACCACAAAAAACCAACAGATATTGATTAACCATTTTAATATTTATAAATATAATATATATAATTTATATAGAGGTAAAATTATTTTTTAAATATATATATATATATACGTGTAATTTGCATATGTTAATGTTCCTTGGATTTTGATTAAAACATTATATTCTGTCCTATGTTTGATGAGAGTTAATGTGGTAATTGATTTAGCTTGATTTTGTTGATAATGATACATCCAAAGTTTTATTTTTCCTCTTTTCCTTAATTTGATTTCTTTTTTTTTTTTTTTGTTAGCTCTTGTAATATATATAATGATTTAAAGAAAAACTCTATGATAAAGGCTAAAAATTAAGGTTTGTTGAAACTATCAATATTATTTATTAAAATCATTACGTTAAATGGTAAAAACTGAAAAGTAAAAAAATTAACAAAAAAAAGATTAATCGTTTATAATGGACCGATTAAGGATTGAGATATTAAAAAACTGATCATTACGATTAGGTTTAAAAAATAGGATCACAGACCGAATAACCAAACCATAAACACCTCTGGCTCCAACTGCATATTTGTAATGCAGACAAACAAATTTTGAATAATAAAGCAAGCCAATTGGGTCTTTATTTTCTTTGATTACGAAAAACATATAACTTGGAAAAAGAGGTAGCTTCTTGGAGGCTGTTGTGGTACTAATTTGAGGGATTCAATAACTAATAAGCAAAAGCAGTTGGTGTATTCTATTACTATTACAATAAACTAACAATTAAAGTAAATTGAAACTAAATGAATTAACGAGAAATTAATTAATATGGATGGAAATAGAGAAAGAAAAGAGAAACTCGATTGTAGTGAAGGAAAGGGGAATTGAAGGAATGGGGCATGTTCGTGTTCATGCTCATTTCATGTTTAGAGAACATGGACGTGGTGGTGGTGGTTGTCATAATGAATGTCAACTTGCTTCGTTCGTTTATACCCTTGTAAACAAGTACAATTTCTCTAATCCCCGAGCTCAATTCATGTTTAATTTTGGCTCTACCCTTTGTATTTGGAAAAGGTACAATCTAGAGGTTTTGCATCCGTGTATAATTAAAGGTTAAATGTAGAAACGGGACTCTTAGTATTTGCATCTGAATTAAGCTCTTATGATTTAACTTTATATCTAATAGTGATTTTGATTGAATATAATGCAAGGTAAAACTTATCTTTAAGTAAAGTACACCGATAAAAGGTAAAACTTAATAGAGCATTGTTTTTAGAAGCTCAATAAGGTAAGTTTTTTGTTATGACACACTATGCATAAAAGCAATTTTCACTAAATTAGCTTGTTTCATATTGGTGATATCCTAATGAAACTTCTAAATCAATTTGCCTTGAAATGGCTTGTGTAGACATCTTTGTGATCGGACAATAAACACATTAATACAAATACAGCGAGACACGCTAGGATCATGTTAAGAGACTGAACAAAGGTTGGAAGAGTCCTTGACTTACTTAACATAAACTTAATCTCTAAAGGAACAAATATATCTAAAGGTGTGAGAAGTCACTAGTATATTGCCTAGCTACTAGACCTAAAAGGCATTGGCCATGAATGCAAACCCGTCTTAGTACTTCATTGCCTAAGAATGACTTGCATGTAAAATTCTATAGAGTAGACATGCATATGCCTCAGTCAACCAACTCTTCACATGCTGTACATTTCCAAGACCTATAAATCTTAAATAGCTCAGCACAAACCGATCATCTATGCCTGTTTACTTAGGCCATGGCCTCCTTAAATGCCTTCCAAAGTTCTTTGATACAACATAAGGGACAAACTGCACCTGCTCTAGGGGCAATTAACCTCTAATTAGCAATTCTATTAGAGAAGCAAATGACTGATCTTCATTTTTCAATATCTAAGAAGTACTATAGGTTGTTAGCCGCAATGTTTACTGGTGTAGTAGTGTAGTTTTTCAAATGCATTTTTAAGAACGAATAATTTTTAAATGCTGGAATTGAAGCAAACAATGAATGGATTAACCTAAGAGTTGTTCCTAATGCTGAAATCTTGGAGTTTGGAATCACAAAAGATTTAAGAATAAGAGAAGTACAATATTTTTGCCTGGTTAATTCAAGGAAGGCTTAAATTTGAAATAGTACTAATACTGATCAAAAGAACAGTACTTGAGCAAAAGATATTGAGGACCACTGACTTTACTTATCCCAGAAAAAAAAATGTTGAATAGAATTTTATTACTACACCAATAAACTCAACAAATAATAAGGCAGGAATGTTGCAGTAGCAATTAGGACATCATTTTGTGTTTAGTTGGTAACACAAAAACATATAGGCATATCTCTATTTCGAAATAGACCATTAAATGGCAATTGATGGTTAGAGCAGAGACATGAATTGTTATTCATCATTTTACATAATAATAATTCATTATGAATTGTCATTCTTTTCAAGCGAACATCATAATATCAGCTTTTCGTTGAATGAGGAAAGAATGAATAGCTATTTATGTCAAGTGAACGAACTATTTGTACTACCGTCACAACACACGAATGATGTCTGTTTCTAATTTAGGCACTATAGCGAATAGTGGTTGAAATTGCCAAGGCCTATTTAAAAGGGAAAAAAAAAAGTCTCATTCTTAGGCCTTGGTATGGCTTGGAAATCCTACGTCAGCCCATGTTTTTGGCCTAGTATTTTAAGTTTTTTTTTCAATGGTTTGAGTTAAATGAGGAATTTTAATTCTATAATGTAATGCAGATATGATGAAAAGCCAATAAAATACTGGATTTAATAGTTATCTACCACCAAAAATGTTAATAGATTATGAGAATAATTTTTTAGGAAAAATAGAATTATTCCCGCATTTCTATAATTTACTTTTTGCCGCACTGGACATATTGCTTGCTACTAAAAATCATCAATAATCATAATTTGTTGTGATGATTATAAGAGTATTAGATAATTTTAATTTTAATTAGAATATAAATTTTTAAAAAATTGATAAAAATATCCTTCACCAATAAACATGCAACAAACATTTTCCATGAGAAAGTACTGCCGCATACAAGCATATCATGGACTAAATTCTACCAAATGCATATCTGTACCTTTTTTAGATTCTAAGAGATACGATCCAGTGAAGAACTTCACCATCACATCTATGTTTATTTATGCACAACTTGGACCATCTCTAGTTTTCCTCAACTTTGACGCAGCATTAAAGCGTTAGAACAGAAATCAATCTCATCATATGATTTCTAGAAAACACACAATTACAAAAACTTACAATTTCCAAGAGAAAAATCTCTCGATAAGGTTTCAAAATGTAGCAAATATTAGATGTTCCTAACAAAACCCCAAAATACCTATTTATACTATTACATAAATCCCTAAAAAAGAATTACCAAGAAATAATTCAGATGAATAAAGGTTGGTAAGTAAGCTGACAGCTTTGACATTAAAGGCCGACGGCTTTGGAACCAGTGTTGAATTGTCGTGCTCTCAGAAAAGTTGCAAGGCCGACATTACGTTGGTGGCCTTCTTATCTACGCCGACGGCTTTAAGCTGGCTTTATTGGACCTACTGCTGCATATTCTCTCCCACCTGCAAAGAACTCGACCCGAGTTCTCATATGGATACTTTTGCTTCTTTTTCTTCTTTTTCTTAGCATTAGCTACTTTACTCGGCACCACTGACTTATGTTTCATTATGAGAGCGTGCACAACTCTAGGCTTCCTAATAGCATCCTCTATCTCACTTTTCCTATTGAATGATAGTCAAGAAAGAACGCCCCTCAGCTTGATGGGTTGGAATGAGTTGTCACTTTAAGGCAGCAAAGTATACTTGCACCCTCTTTTCTAACCTGTGCACAATCTCTTTTCCACATATTGGGCATTCACATTGTACTGCCAAGGTCTCCCAAACAACAAGTGACAAGCATCCATATCTATTATATCAAAATAAATTTGATCTTGTACTTATTATTGAGAATGGTATTTTGTACTCTTCTTCATATCAATCTTTTCAAATGTTTTAATCACCCTACAGTGTATGGGTTAAGGGTGTTTCTTATTGGTAGTTGCAACTGCTTCACAATCTTCTCCAATGATGTTTTGTAGCTTCCACTATCACTATCAGGTCACAAACTTATCTTATTGTTCATAGTGCGAAATAACCGATGTCGTTGGATGTATCCTTTGCTTAGATGTTAACATTAGCTTTCTAATGACAAAGTCTGCTCAACTCCTCTCTCTTCTTCGGCATAGTATTCATCATCTTTATCAAGCTCGTAGAAGATTATTCATTTCTCTCGACATACTGATGCTCTTTGTTTTAAGACACTTGTTGATCCATGCTCTAGCTAGTTACAATGGTAACATTTGCCTAAGATAGGCTTTGCATATGGATTTTTTTGTTTCTTAATATCCTTAGCCTTATAGGTTTCTTGCCTACAATCTTATCTCCTCTCTTCTTAATATTCCCACCTACTTCTCCTCAAGCCCTTCATTCTTTTCTGCCTCAGTTTTGCTGCTGCTCGTTCCTTCAATTCCATAGTTTCTACTACTTCCCCCAAATATGGTATTCCCCTCTTATAACATCATCTTAGCCTTAAGGGCCATATTTTTGCTTCATTCAAAGTCCTCAACACAGTAATCCCAATCCTGTGTATGATCTGCAATTTCATACCATCCACATAACGTGTTATTTGCTAGCCTTCACTCACCCTCAGGTCATTCCTCTCCGCCAATCACATAAATTCTGTAGTATATTCGTGCACTATTCTCTGCCTTTGGCAATATTGCTTATATTGCTGAAAAATAATATGTTCATAATTAGGAGGCAGGAAATCTTGCTACAACAACGTTTCATCCTATACCATGCCCTCACTGGTTGTCTAGCCTCACGGTATCTCCTGTTCTGAAGCTTCTCCCACCAAGCTGACGCACTGCCTTTTAATCAATAAGCTACCAACCTGACCCTACGCTCCTCAGGAATATCCATGTAATTGAAAAATCTATCTAATTCAGCTAGCTAATCTAAAAATTCCTTAATATTGAGACTACCATTAAAGTTAAAGATATCTACCTTTAGGAAAAAATCTCCACCATCTCCTTGATCATACTTATAGTAGCCCCTTCGATATCTGCTACCGCCATCACTACCTTCCTCCATGGCTGTCTATTTTCATACAAGATCTCATTCTCCTTAGTGGAGTCTTCATTTGAAATCGAGCCCATCGATTTGCAGTGACAGAGTCGATTGATAAACCACAATAAGCATCTCTTGCCATCGATAGTCCCCCACCAATATTCCTATTTCTATTGGTATCTACTGCCATCGCATCAAAATGCCCGATCAAATCCTCAACAACTACTCTACTCATTGGATTCTTCGATCCATGGCATTGATTACCGTCTTAGGAACCATCCATTCAGTTACACAAACCCCTCATCCTGATCATCGTCAAGAACATGATTGCCATCAACACCATCGTGTTGCCATCTTTGCGGGAACTTATCTTGCCTTGATACTAATATGACGTGGGTGAAAGTGTTAGAGCAAAAATCAATCTCATATGATGATTTCTAAAAAACACACAATTGCAAAAACTTGCAATTTCCAATAGAAAACTCTCTCAGTAAGGTTTCAAAATGTAGCAAATATCAGATGTCCTTAAGAAAACCCTAAAGACCATTTTATACTATTACATAAATCCTAAAATGAATTAACAAGAATAATTCAGATAAATAAAGACTGATAAGTAAGTTGGCAGCTTTGACATTAAAGGCCAGCAGCTTTGGAACCAGTTTGGATGTCGAGCTCTCGGAAAAGTTGCAAGGCCAGCATTACCTGCAGCCTTCTTGTCTACGCCGGTGGCCTTGGGCAGGCTTTGCTGACCTAAGGCATTGCTGCATTAAACTTGGTGATGCACCTAATAGAACTTGCTCATTTAATAAGTTAAGAATTAAAGCTAATATTCCAACTATGTCATCTCCATCTGCTATTGAATGACAATTAAGAAAAATTCTACGACCCTTTGGTGGTTATAATAGGATCGGTCACTTTATATTCATTTACGACTTAAATCTATCTCAAGCTTGATCTAAACCATTAAATTCTTTTATACTAATATTTTTTTATAATCAATTAAATCATAACAATAGGCTGAACCGAAGTTTCGAACAATTAAATATGTGGAAAGAATTAAATATGAGTTCACTAACTGTGGGTTTACTTTGCTAAATGAATAAGACTAATAGAATTATTATTATTGATGAATGAAATAGAACTGTAATAAGATTTTTATTTTTTTATTTAAATGGGTATTTTAAAAAAGATAATTCTAATATTGAATTGTCCTTTATAATTAAAGAACGACTATTGAATGAATATTTTACTTAAATGATCATGAAAGATGTATCATATTAATATATTCATGAATTACATGTATCAATCAGCTCCCTCTCTTCAATGCAATTGGAACAGTTCAAAGAACAAGAAAATTAAGCAAACAAGAAAATGCTATATTAGCATCAAATTATGGTACGACAAAACCTTGTGACATGGTCTCGCAATAGGATTGTATGTTTGAAATCTTTCATATCCTAGTAATGGGTTTAGAAGAATTGTAAAGCTATCCAATGTTATAATATAAAAGGATTATGATCCAACATAGATGTCAGCCAGCAAATGTATGTCCATTACAGCAAAAACCAACCAAAACCCACTAACAGATATACCACCACAAAAAGAAATTCAAACCCAAATCAAATGTTTTCTCAACACTAGCTACTGACTCAAAATCTTGCAAAGACAAAATTTTAACTTGTACTTCCTTGCTCTCCCACCACCTCTATAAGATTAACCTATTGATGAATACATCACTGCAAAAAGAAGTCACAAGCCTAAATCGGATGTTTTCTTAACACTAGCTATAGATTCGAATCATGCAAAGGCAAATTTTTTACTCAAATTCAAAATAATTCCTTCACTCTTCCACCAATACCACCACAAGATTAGCCTAATGAACATAAAAGTTCTTTAGCATTACTTCCTAACGAGACATTCATCTTATGTTTGTTGAGAGTGGCACATAAGTTAAGTAGAAGACGCTTCCGGAATCTTATTTGTTAAGTTTGTGAATACTCACTCTTCAAGCTGCAATCAACAATGCGTTTATAATTCTTTCAGCATCTGCAATCATATAATTAAAAGTGAATTTGTAAAGCATTAAAAGCCTACTAGAGGTAATTAATCAAACTGTGTTATAAGCATAATGAGAGATTCCATTAGAATTCCAATAAAACAATACATATTAGAGACATTTACTCATAACCAGCTATATTAAAAATTTAAATGAAAATAAAAATTAAAAAAAAGGCCAAAAAAAGGACGTTAATGTTGACATCTTAAATTTTACTAAATGATAAAACTTTCCCAATTATCATTAAAACCATACATATGACATGTTTCTTATGTTATTACATTATTGTTAGGTATACTTCGTTACCAAAACTGCTTGCTGCAGTATGGGGCAAATACGAAGATTCATATAATTAACATTTATAAAACACCATATTTGTACCTGGAACTTTATCTTTTTAAAGTTTAATGTTGAAAGCAGATGACATTTAAGGAAAGAATTATCAACCCTAGAAGCATTCCTTCCATGAGGTTGAAGGATTTAAGAATGCCTGATGTCACCACTATTATAGATACTTCGCCACATCTGGTCATTGTAGGATAGACCTTGTCTCTATGCATTTTGGAGTTGGGTTTAATCTCAAGGGCATGCTATTCAATCTAAGTGGTTTACTAGTTGTTAACCTTTATGCTTTTGGTTATTATGCTTATAGTTTTCTCTCCCAACAGTTTGTTCTTGATGAAGGGCATAAGTCAGTTCTCCAAGGTAATAATACACGACGTGACTCATTTCCCATCAACTCGAAAATGTTACAAGGAAGGTAAGGCAAACAAACCAGGCACATGAGTAGGAGTCCTTGGCTACTTGATGTACAACAAAACTACTAATTTAAGTCACACCATATGCAATGTGCCACTGCCAGCAGGAGTAGCTTGTCCAATAACAAAACATGCTCTTTCCACCTACTCAAAATATATCAAAAGCTCGCTTTAGAACCATAATAATATTACCCCACTTTGGACTCTTCTTAAAACCTTAATGCTAATAAAAAAACTCATTACGCATTTTCTTATGGATTGAAGTGTTAACTCTATCCTCAGAATCTGGTGAATTGAATCCAAAAGAAATTAGTACTTCAAAAAAGACGCTTTAAGTTATAATGCATATATAATTGAAAATTTGCCTAAAATCGTTTATTGTGATTAATACATCTAAAAGTTCTTATGGAGTGTTTCTCAATTGAAACGAGCATATTACTCAGCCTAACTATCTCTATCATGATCTAGTTGTTAGTTGTTTGTCAAGTCATGGGTAATTTAGATATTTACACATGGGAAACCCTCACAAGGTGCTTTCTATTTAATTAGAGTACTTACATGATCAATGTTTTTGAAACAAACACAACACATATGGGACAGGTGAGTAGTATGTGGGTATTTGCATCTATGGATAGATAGATAGATGACAAACAGACGGACATATAGATAGATAAAGGAGGGATAGATTATCAAATCCAAATATTCTTGTGGTAGTATAGTGTGGATTAAGTTTATGTAGATATAGCTTCGTTTATGAAGCATCTCAATATGCCCCAACAATAACAAGAATACTAGATAAGTAAAAAAAAGTCGTTTCTACAACTGATAATGAAAGCATTATTGATAATGCATTTATGCTAATGCTTTCGAGGAACTATTTTTGTACATATACGTGAAACAATCCTTCGTTTCGTATAGTGAAAAATATAAGGAAAAAAAAGTTATTGATATGGATGTTCAACTGTTAATTAGACGTGTTGGACAATTGGTCATGAATATAGAATATTTGTTGTAACATAGATATATGTAGTGACTTCAAGTTATTTGTAGCAAGTTTATGATTTTACAGAGCTTGCTTTTCCATGATGGCACCAGGGCAGACCCTGTGGGTGAAAGCCTAGGAAAGACTTCAAGTAGACATGCCTTAAATGCATCACCAGGCCATGTAATTGCTCACCTGGACTTAAATTCGAGTTTTTAATGTAGAGATATGTATTACATCGACTGAAATTTAATTCAGCATCTTATATTCAATTGTAAAATTACAGTCGTAATCCAATAAACAAGGCTAATTATCCAGACACCTAACTTTTGAAACAACAAGTGAAAAGGAAAAGCCAAGCAATTAAAGTAAGTATGTCTTGAAGAAGTTTGTACTCAAGAATAAAGAACTCTTGGTTGCTCTTGATGCAGAGAAACTAGTTGCCTTAAATGAACTTTGTTGTCTGTCTCGAAGAATTACCTCCACTTCCTTTAACATCTCATGTTGCTGCTAAATGCAAGGATGCATTTGTCAATAGTAAACCACAGACAAGAAAAAAAAGTTCTGACTTTTTATTCCAAGCGATTTTCAAAAATTGTAAAACCAAATATCAACCAAACTTTTTATCTCTAATGTCATCTCATACCAGATAAAACAAGAACAAGAATAAGAAGAAGACAAAAGAAACCCTATCTAACTAGCACCAAGTGGATTTGTCAACATTCTTTGTTCCATTAGCCTCATTCAGACTTAAGCATTCACTGATGATCATAACCCTCCTTTGAGAATACCATATAACTTTAACCTCAAGGAAATCATATATAGATAGATATCTAGATACTATTATCATAACAAGTACAACCTTACATGCACATTTTAGCAAATGCTTTTAATGTGTACAACCATTGGCTCTCCAAGATAATAATTAATTTATCAGTTCATGATTTTAGAAGCTTGTCCTTTAATTACCATGTACTTGCTCACCATAATGTTCAAAAATACACAACATAAAGACTTTCTCTTCCAATAAGAATCCAGAACATTTATATTATTTTTAATTGTGTTGTGAATCCTTTCACAGATCAGTCGTCTCTTATGTTATATTATCCATAATACTTGATACAAATCCTACTGTTATGTGAGCAAGAAATTAAATCCTTTACAACCAGCACTATTAGATTTCCTAACTCTTTGTTGAGATAATTATTACCACATTACAATGTTAGTATAAAGAAATTATTTTCCTCTCTCCAAAAAAACAGAATAAGTTGAAAAAGAAGAAAATAAGCAAACCACCAAGGCAAGAGGAATCACATGTTTGCAATTTTTGGCATAATATATCCAAATAATAAAGTTCAAGTTATTGCAATAGTACCCCATTAGTCTATCGTCTAAATATATAGTTGTAATCGTTATTTCAACTGGACCCATCATCTGATTTGTGGGTTTTCTTTATCTTTTTTATGTTTCAACCAATCAATACATGCCCAAAATCATGATGAATCAACCTTGGAAAATAATGACAATCATATGGTGATACAAAAGATTGATTTGGAACACATCAAAATAGAAATGTCATAGCATTAATATTTTAATAGGGAGTAAGGCTTGTAAGCTAACTGTCTTAAAAACTTGTATGGTCTCTACAACTTTAACAAATTTCTAAGAATACTACTATAATTTATCCAAAAATATAACAAACAATCAAACGTGTTATAGGATAGTTTGAAATCGACTTTTTGGTGAGTTAAGGTGAAATAACCACTAAGTCCTTTCTTGTCTTTGTTAAGTTTTATCCTTATCGATCTATTTTTGTTAGTAGATAGTAGGCTCACTAAAAGAGAGCATCATATCTTTAAATAAGCTATTATAGTCCCATACCCTGTCTAGCTTATATCTATTCACTCCACTGCATAATGAAATATTAATGGTGGGTGGATATTTAGAAAATACAGAAAAGATTATCTAAGTTAGTAATGGTTTTAGTTTATAAGACATTTTGTCAAAATATCATCTTTCAAATGTACGTAACTGTGTTGGAATTATTATTTATTTTAGTAAAATAAAAGCTAAAATAAAAGCTAAAAGAAAAAAAAAGACTAAAGACAGAAAATAGGTGAGACTTCCACATTTACCGCAGCAGCCGCCTTCCCTTTCTTTGCCCTACGCTTATACACTTCCGATGATGCTTTCCGAATTCTTCGACCATCTGCAAAAAAGTACACAATCAATCAATTTTTGTTAAAATTTTTGTAACTTAGTGGTATGAATTATATCATACCATATTTTATGGTACTAATTTTATTTTATAAATTGTTTCATATTTTATTTATTTATTTATTATTATTATTTTTTTATATAGGTATCGCAGGTGCCATCTACAAATATGTATATATAAAAGGAGCTTTCTATATAATTATTTTGTTATTTTGGGGATATTTCAAGGCAATAAGCAACCAACAGCAATACCTTTTCCTTCCGGAAGGACAGAGGGAAACTAGCAAGTGGACGCTCTAAAGGAAATGACTTCGACGCATGGAAATTGCCAAGCACTATCCACCGAAAGCCCAAAAAAAAAAGGGAAATGGCCAAGCATTTGCGCGTCTAAAGATGAAAATGGATTTCAAATAAACATCGATTTTCGCTAAAATTGGTGGACTAAATATTGATATATCCTTGGGTCAAAAAAAAAAAATTGATATATCCTAACGTGGACGGACCAAGTTCGGTTCGCCCTGGGTCAATTTCAGAAAAATAAAATAAAAGAGAGAGAGAGAGAGAGAGAAACATCAATTTCACAATTCAGTTGTATATGAAGTGATATTATCACCTTCGCACTTCGAGCATCCTCCAAAGTGGCTCCCAGTCCTCTTACCAGAACATTAATGTTTAATGGCTCTATGGCGTTCTGAGTAAGGGCCTTCGAAGTTATGAAAAAACCACAAAAGAATATATCGAGATGACACGGCACCTCCTCATCCACTTCAGGCAATCGTTGTATGGAACGACAGCTAATCAATGATAATTTGTGCAGGGACTTCAAATCCCCAAGACCTTCAATGTCTACTAGAAGTGAGCAATTTGCAACTGCACACGTACAGAGAATGGAGGCGTTCAATGCAATCAACCTTAATCTCTTTTAACCGGCAATCAGAAAGTCTCAAAGTAGACAGATTACTCAAGCTGGATAAAGATTGCCAATCAATCGTGACTCGACATACCACAAACACAGTTCAACGAGACTTGATGAAGGACGAAAGTTAAGGTGTAGGCTGAAACAGCATATCCAAAGCGATCGAAGGCGAGGAAAGGAACTCACTTCAGTTGGAGGCAAGATGAAATCGGGAAGAACCAGTTCAAATCCTCTAATTTGGTCAACCTCACTAGCCACTTCATTTGGGGATTTTGGTTACACGGTGACAAGGTCCAATGCGAATCTCCACTACTTTCATTCATCAATGACAGACTAACTAAATTAGTCATGTTTGAAAGATCAGGTACTCGGTGCCACTCTAATGATGAAGAATTGACGTCCAAACGTAATAAACTTGTAGGAAGATTCAATAATTCTTGAGGCTCATGAATCCTATGCAAAGAAAGATTCTCAAGATAAGAAAGCTGAAGAATTGGCGATCGAAGTTTGACGTCTTTGCTAACATCGACGTCGTAGAAGATGGGCAAGATCGTTTTCTTTGTGTCACTGCTCGAATAAGTTTCCCAGCAATCTATCATTTTTGCAAGTTCACGGAGGCACCACTTGCTGGAAGCATAGTCTTTGGAAAAAATGGGGATGTAGATGCTTGAGTTCGTGATTGCTGCCAGCAGCTCTCCTTCGATCACATCACCTTTCCGGATCTCTTCATCGTCTAGGAACACGCGGAATCCAGCGTATGTCAAGCTGTGATAGAGAGCGTCGACCACCGTAGAGCGGCTGTCGGGCCCCGGAAGTTGAGGAACACATCATAGGCCCTGTCTGATGCATGTCAGGAGTGATCTCACGTATGGTTAGGGATGAAGAGGCTTTGTGTCGTTTCAGTGGGCGAGATAGACAATGGTCTGCTTCTGGGTTTTGTTCCATGTTTGCTCTGATCAGACAACTCTCTGGAATGTTTGTGAGAACAAACGAAGCACCAGTATGTTGATTTCAACTCAATGTTGATGATAACATCTACATGTGGATTTTAATAGAAAATGTTCTCGTCACGATCTTTTTTAACTCAGTATTGCCGGCCACCATTTGCCTTTTGTCTTTTTGCTTGGCCTCCCTTCTTTGGCCGGTGTTTTAAATAATTAATGGGACCTACCATCGAAAAAGGAGGATCATTTTTTATATTTTGTAATCTCACACTTTTCTTTTTGATAAAAATCTTTGGAAATGAAATGTTATTTGATGCTCGGAAAAGAAAGGGCATGGCCAGCTAATTGTTATGGATTTCTTTCTTTTTTATTTTTAGTTATTAATTTGCCTTGGATGGCAATTAAACACAGTTACACAAAGAAACTAGACTCACCCTCCAATAATTCGTATGAAAACCAAAGTCTTATACATTCGTGCCCCAATCATTGTTCTCGTGCCATGATCTCTTATAAAATAAATTACTATCAGATTGGGTTGATAATTTTATTGTATTTTGTATCTTATGATCTTATTTTATGTTAGGTTTCAGATGATTATTAATAATAACATAATATATTTCAGGTATAATATTTTGGTATTTATTTTGATAGCATCAGATACAAATATATATTTATATCTTATATGCATCTTATATCATATATTTTAAAAGACATAAGATACAAGTAGTCTTATCACGACATTCCGTTTAAGTTGATAATCAAATTGGTGTTAGAAGGTGATAAATAGAAATGAATACCTTTTTTTTTTTAAAGAACTAGAGGTGTAACAAAATCTTTTATAATTAGTAAAGGAGTGCAAAAATCTTTTATAATTGTGATCCCTCTAATGTGAGGCAAAAATTTTCTCAAGAGAAAAGAGGAGATCTATCTAAGCAAAATAAATTATCCAAATACACTAATAAGTTTGAGTTTTCAAAGGCTTTTTGTAAAAATTTTTTTAAAGAACTATAGATGTGCAATCAGTTATGAATAAAAAGATCTAATTAAAATAGAAAAAAAATAAATAAAAACATAAATGTTCAATCTTGGGTTCCTATTGACGTTATAGATTCGTCTCACTAACATGCAGACTGATTCTCAAACAGCATCAAAAGACGGTGCTAATAAAATGTAAATTATTGCATTTTGAATAAAAGAAATCTCTTTCTTATTACTTCGTTCTCTTTATTTTTTCCTTTAAATCACATTTTAAATATTTAATTTCAAACACTGTACACATGAATTTAAATTTGGTGATAAAAAAAATAAATATTTATGTGATCAATCCATTAACCAAATTTCCAAATAGTCGAAATCCATTGTCCCCCTCTAGCCTTCGGCTTTTCTCAAAGGCATGATTAATCTACATGATCACTTCCTTTCTCAAAGGAGCCCCAAAAATGATATGTAAGGATTGGTTATACACTCTCTCTCTCTTACATTCACGGTGTATGTGTTAATAACATGATTTAAAATAGAAAAGAATTATAACAGATTTATCAACATATTTCACTTTATTCTATCCCCTGAATATTTGAACTATCATGTACACAGTGATACTTTATATCTCCTCATATTTAATGAAAAAACAATAATAATAAGATATTTTACAGATTTATTTGCACCTATATCATTTGTCAAATTGTATTTTATTTAAGTTAATATAAAAGCAGTAGAAATCTCACATAATAGGGAAAAAGAAATAAGAAACAGGAAATGAAGAGAAAGGGACTAACATAATAATTTAAATGAAAAATTAAAAGTAAATAATAGTATTTTTTTTCATAATTAGTAATAATAGTGACACATAATAATAGTAATAGATCTAAATTCTAAAACATGCTATATATAGAAGCAGCCATTTTCAACATGTAAAGGATGGATTATGTTAATTGCAATTTATAGTCCTAGTAATATAATATAAAAGTATATGTTTTTAAATTACAATAGGTATATGTGATATATAATATTAATATTATAAAAGTGCTATTTTGGAAAATAAAAAAGTACTAAAATTCCGTCTCTCGCATAAAATAGATAGAAAGAAAACGCTATTGCAACCACAACAAATTTCGATATTTTATGTCAAAATGCCTAATTCTTTGTAATTTGGTTTTCTCTATTTATAAATTAACCCTTGGATTCATTAGTTGTCTGTGACAAGAAAAGGTATAGCACAGTTATTATAGAGAAAAATAATGAAAATCATAGTTTGATGTAGGGGTGAGTGCAATACGGTTCAATCCAATTCACTTCCGAACCAAATCAAATCATATATTATCGTTTGATTTTTTTTTAAATTTGAATATAATCATACAATTCGGCTCGCAATTTATTTCATTAAAAAAAATGGTTTGGTACTATTCAATTCTACGATTCAAACCGTTTATTATCTTAAAAAATATATATTCTATCAAAAAGCTTCAATTACATATTTCTTATTATCAATACAAATTTAAACAATAATATTTGAAATTAATTATTTACCTAAATAAATATGTAAAACTTGTAGTGGGAAAGAGATTTCATCCATCATAAAATTATAATCATACTAAACTATAATAATATACTAGATTCAATAAAATAAGAATATATTATCCTAATATGAGGTGCAAATTTTAATTCGTTGTATATTTTTAATCGACACATTATCTATTATATAAACCGATAAGTAAATAAGTAATAAAAGTGGATTAATTAGTAATACAAGAAAAAAAAGAAGGAATGAGCACTAGAGGTCAAAATCTAAAAATTATCTTATTTATAGGCACACCATAATAATTAAATCATGATATAATCATTATAATTTAATTTTCATGAATAATGCATATTTAAATAAAAAAATTTAAAAATAATAAAACAATTAAAAAAAGAAAATAATGTGTTTGATTTTTTTGAATATATAAAACGGTTGGTTCAGAATCCGAACCCAACCATGAGTCGATTACTTTTCACCAAATCGAATTGCAAACTAAACCGTTTTGAGAAAAAATCAAAATTTTGGTATAATTTGATTCGATATGATTCAATTCGTGATTTAATCAATTTTTTATACAATCCTAGTTTGATATGTAATCTCCTAGACTACTAATCATAAAACCAATTAAATCTGCTTTACCTTTTTGTTTTTCTAATTTACATAAAAAAAAAAAAAAGAAATGAAAAGCATCTTTCCTTGTTTTAGACCACCTTTTAGTTTTTTTGATATTATGAGAATGAGACGAAACAAAGCCAAAAGCTTAGACTTAAGGACTCAAGCCGATCCTCTGCCCTGCCTACGCTGTAATTATTTGATTGTAACCTTTTACTGAAAAGAAATTATAATACTAACATGTTATGTGTTTAAATAAATTATAAGTAATATTAATATTATTTTAATAAATGTTGATAATAAAATATAGTTTTTAATGGTATATAAAATAAATTTTTTACAATTTTTAATTATTCAGGAATCTTGTTTTTCTCCCGCACGCGCTGACTGCACACCGACCAGCAAGGCAAAACTCTTTGTCATTTCTATATTGAGACAGACGGGGACGTACGGTCTTGACTTGACCCACCATCTATTACCAACCAACCCACTCTTACAAGGGATGCAATAGAAATACAATCGGGGCGGGTTCGGAACAGGTTTTTTGAAACCCGAACCCGACCCGAGTTCTTAATGGGTATCCCATAACCTAAGAAAAATCCTATCGGGTTTTTTTTGTCAATCCCAAAACCCGATCCGCTAGGATTTTAAGGAACCTATAACTTGACCTGACCTGACCCGACTCCAAGATTTTTAATTTTTTTCTTAAAAAAAAACAAAAGAAAGAATTTTTTTTTAAGTTATTAATGATATAAACAATTATATTGAAAGAATGAATTTTAGACAATAATATCATATAAAATGATGCAAACACTTCATTTCCACTTTATTTCACATACATATAATATAAATGGGATCCTTACTTTAATAGCTTAATATTTTTAATTTTTTAATATTTTGAATTTATGTCAGATCGGGTTTTTCCAACGGGATACATAATAAACCCAAACCCGATCCGATAACTTATCGGGTTTTTTTTTTTAATCCCAAAACCGTCCAAAACTCTATAGGTTTGACCCTATAGGGTTTTTAGCGGGTCGGGCGGTCGGATACCCTATAACGACCCTCCCCGCTTGCATCCCTAAGATGCGACCAGATAGATCAAGTCCAATTTTAGATTGCTCATATGAATTCGAATCTAAACCCACTACATTATAGAGCATACCAAACTCGACTTTATAATTCTATAGGATTTTCTTTCTATATCTAAACCCGCCCGGGGTTTACTCTAGAACCTGCCACTCGCCCGATTACTCATCTAACTATCAAGCCAATTACCTATCCAACCATCCGCCCAATTATAAACCCGACCCCATCCTGCTTATTGATTTTTTTTTCAATAGATTCAACAGACTTAAGCCAATAAAATAAGAATCTAATGATATAGTAATTTACCTTCTTTTTACCAGCCTATTTTTAAATTTAGCTTGTTACTATGTTTATATTTAATAAATATATTTATATTATAATCTTTTTTTACTATAACTAACAAGTCAGATGGATATCTATCAGGTTTTAATAGTATCTAAACCCGATCCTAATACCCTATAGAATTTTTTATCTATGTTCAAACTCAATCCTATTATTTTATAAGATTTTTATCGAGTTAAATGGATCGAAAACCCATTAATGACCGATCCGATTGCATCCCTACCTTCCCCTCAAACTGTCACACAAAATAGCACAAATGGCCCCTCCATTCATGCAAAGGGGCCCCAATCCGACCATTTTTTCAATTTTCATCTTCAGTTTCAAAAACGTTCGGTCATTTCCATGTGTCAAAGTCTTCCTTCGTAATATAGTATTCATTACCTTCATCGAGTCCCTTCGGTAGTTTCCGTTTAAAGTCCCAAAAGGAAAATGTATTGCTATTGCCTACCTTATTGCCTTGAAATTCCCCCTAATCCTACCCACACCACCCCACCCACCCCCACCCCCCCCCCCCCCCCCCCCCCCCAAAAAAAATAATTATTATGTTTGAAGCTCCTTTATATGTCTGTGTGTGTATTTGGGGAAAAGGAGGGAAAAAAAAACTACAAGTCTCAAAAGAAAAAATCCCAAAAATTAAATGCGAAGGGAAAAAAAATTCTAGATATACCACAGTAAAAATCATGTTTTAAAAAAAACATGATGTGTTGAACTCATCATTTTAAATAGATTTTCAATGTGGGAAAGCTACAACACTCTCGTAGGATTTCAAGTGTAATAGATCATTTCTTCAGGATATGATTTTTGAGCAAAATGATATCTTAGCTTAAAGCTATCATTTTTGAATTAGTATCCAAAAGTTCTTATTTTTGGAATTTTCTTTTAAATTAGAATTTTCAATTTCCTTAAGCCTATATATTTGTAGTAAAATTTAATTCAACATTCTATATTTTAAGCTAAATTTTTTATATTTTATCATAAAATGGAGGTAATCACAAAAGAAGTGTTTTAGCATTCACTTTCTTTACATTTCAGTTCCTAAGCCATCTTTTATATGCCTTTTCCCAACATTTTAAAGTAAGACCAGCAAACAGTGCACCTACCTCGCAGGTGTAAATATATAATAATAACACCACCATTAGTTTTAAATTAAAAAAGAAAACAAAGAATATGTGTATTTTTTTAAACTAAAAAACCACAAAATAAACACCTTAAGCAGAGGACTAGAGGAGGAACAAATCATCACCATCCATTCTGAGAATTTTAACCCTTAAGCATTTTATGTTTTGCCTAAATTGAACTAAATTTATTATAATTGCATAGGGATCAGTCTTAGGGATGCAAGCAGGCGAGTCGTTATAGGGTACCGACTCGCCAACTTGCCTGACTAGCTAAAAATCTTATAGCATTTCGAGGTGGGTTTTGAGATTAAGAAAAAACCCGATAAGTTATCGGGTCGGGTTTCAGGTTTATACATAACCCGTTGGGAAAACCCGATCTGGTATAAATTTAAAATATAAAAAACAATTAAAAATATTAAGTTATTAAGGTGTTGATCCCATTTATATTTCTATGTAGTGAAAGTAAGTGGAAATGAAGTGTTTGCATCCTTTTATATGATATTATTATATAATATTCATTGTTTCAATATAATTGTTTGCATCATTAATAACTAAAAACAAAATTTATTCTTTTGCTTTTTTTTAAGGAAAAAATTGAAAATCTCTTAATCGGGTCGAGTTGGATAATGGGTTCCTTAAAACCCTATCAGGTCCGATTTTGGGAATGATAAAAAAATCCGATAGGGTTTTTCTCGGGTTTTAGAACACCTCATTAAGAATCAAGTCGGGTTCAAATTTCAAAAAACCCGTCCCAAACCCACCCCGGTTGTATCCTTAATCAGTCTAGCCTCCCTTATATGTAGTTTAGTGTTAAGACCAATTGGATTGTCTCGTTTTTATTTATATCGTATATGTATTTGATCTACATCTATAACTTATATGTATTATATCCATATCGTATTTGTTTGGTCTATTTATGAATAAAACTATCAATTTTTCATCGATATATATTTCTTGATAAATATATGTTTAAAAATAACAAAAATATGATATTAAAATGATAAGAATATGATGAAACAAATAGACCTGGGCCAACTTTTATTGGCTATTTTGCCAATTACTTTTTAAGTAATCTTATTAAAGATTAAAAACCCAAAAGTATTTGCACTTCAAATAGCAAATGACTAATCATAGATAAAAGAAAGCACCCAAAACCAAATGAAGATGATTTATTTACAAATTGGAATGGATAAAAATTATGCAAGGATTTTGAGGAAAAAATATTATATATATATATATATATATATATTCTAACAAGCATTAAGAAAATACATATATGCATATAATATTATATATACACAGAGACACACAGAGCAATTAGTAGTAAAAATGATCATATCACCATATCATGCAAGGGCATTGAATTACTTCCATGAATAACCATGCTATAGAAAGTATAAAGGTTCTGATAATGCTATGTATATAAATAGCAAAAGGATAAATCGCTTATACTCATGCAAACAATAATTTACCTCTTTATTATTGAATCTAATGGCATCAATCATTTCATAATTACTTATTATTCAAAGATTTTGAGAAAAAAATTAGAAAATTATTGACTTTTCCCATTATTGGCAAATTCAATTTTAGATCTTCTGTGGATTCTCTAGACACAATATGCCAATTTCTGCCAAAATGGAGAAAGAACGTAGACTATTGCTCCTATTCTTTCAGATTTGTGATTAAGTTCTTTGGAATTTAAGAAAGGAATGATTTGTTCCTCCTTTTTTTTTTAACGTTTTTTATTTGGATTTTTTAGTGTCGGAACATAGGTATTCTTTTTTTTTTCCCTAAAAAAGTAATAGGTTGTAAGGACATTAATTAAACTTTAATGTTTCTTAATTATACAAAAGAGATCACCTATGTGAAAATAAAAAATAAAAAGACGGGTTCTAAAATGAAAAAGGAAAAAAGAAAGAAGAAAAGAAACAAACAAAGGCCATAAATGAAATGGCCCTAAAATTAAAAAAAAAAAAAAAAAAGGGAAAGAAAAGCATGGTCCTTAATGAAATTTACCCTACTTTAAACATTTTCAAAAGCATTAGTTATAATTTCTAAAAGCTAAAAGAATGTGTGTGTATGTATTTGGCCATTACCAAAAAGTATATTGAAGATTGAAAATTTTATTTCTCTCTTTTTTTTTTTAAATGAGACATCTCATCAGCTATCTAACAACTCAAATTCATACAAAGTCATGATCGCATTACTAAAATACCTAATATATCAATTATTATATTTATTTTAATGTTAAATTATTGATTAGACGATCATATTAACAGGACTGTTAAAGTGCCCAAAGATTTTATAGATAAACTGTAGGTGCAATATTTTACAAATTTGTTCATCTGCCATTACCAGTATTGCTAAAGTATCTATAGATAGATCCTCTTTACAAAGTATGTGCTTAATCACAAAAGCATCTTCTCCATATCCATTTTACACAATATTAAGCTTTTGAAGATTTCAATGGATTTGTAAGTAATTTGAAAAAATAGAGAGAAAAGAACACTAGCATAGAGACGGGGGCGTAGAGGGAGGGAGGAAGGTGTTAGGGTGCAAGTGTGAGATCCATATGAAAATATGGGACTTGTGTGAACAATTTATAAGAAAGAAGACTCGTTAACCCATTGCCTTAAGATTTGGGTTATGGATGGTGTCAAAAGCCATGTGTGTAATCCTTCAGAGCTGGTTCAGCTGAGAAACTCCCATGGTTGGCTCACCATGTGGAAAGAAGAGCTTTGTTGGTGTGACTCATTTGTGAAACCTATGTGAATAGGCCACTCACAAAACGGTTTAGTAGGAGTCATTTGATAAGCTTTTGAGGGAGTATGACCTACCCCATTGTGAGACTCATACTTGAGAGGGAGATTGTTAGGGTGTAAGTGTAAGAGTCCCACATGGAAATATGGGATCTATATAAAGAGTTTATAAGAGAGAAACTCATTACCATTACCTTAAGGTTTTAGGTTATGGATAGTGTCAAAAGCCCATTTGTGTAATCCTTCACAAAGCCTTTGGATTTCTCCCCATTGAAGGCATACTCCGCAATACATATTTAAATGAAAGCTTACTTTAAGGTCTTAATTTGTGGCATGGGTAAAAATGAAAAATCAAAGTTCATAAGGAAGAAGTTAAAGCTCCAAAAGTCCAATCTTATATTTATGCTGTATGAAATTTTTTTGCAAGAACTATAATTATGAATTAACAAAAGATACAGTTCTATTAACGAGCTACTTGGTGAATTATTCAATTATTTAAATATATATAGTAATTGATAGGATTTTAGTGATGCAATCATGATTAGATATGACTATAAGTAAGGTTGTAAGAGTTACTTAAGTTCAACTCGGTGATAGCTTGAATTCAATTCAACTACAATCAAGTCAAACTTGAGTTCGAATTGCTCGAATAACTATTAAGTTCAAGTTTTAAATATTCAATTCGAGCAGCTTGGGAGGCTATTCGAGTTTTCTTTTATATTTTTTTTTCTATAATAATTATATATCTCATGTTTTTCCTTTTTTAAAGTCTATTTTCGTACATTTTTTCCTTTTTATATCTAATGATCAACATTTATTATAGAGTTAATTACGAAAAATTAATGTGTTTTTCCTCTTTTGGGAGTAGCTTACTTATGATATTTTTCTTGACAAATAGTTGACCGTGTTTACACCATATTGTTCCGTCAAAAATACCATTAATTGTGACGTGTCAAGCTTTCTTTTGTCTTTTCCCTCCTTTGTTTTTTTTTTTTTTTAAATTACATGCCTTGCACGTGGCTATTTTCTCCATTCAGACAAAAGAGAGAGTGATAAGAAAGAGAAAGAAATATAAGAAAAATCGAGTCAATCCCAAATCACCATTGTGATATTCACCATGGCAAACCATCCAAGCGTGAGCTCATGGAAAAAAGCCACCAAGTCACACTATAATTGAATCACTCGCCAGTCTTCACTAAACAATGTCATAACTACCACCACTATTAAAACTTAAAGCTTCATCATGACCCACCAAAACTTCCAAATGAAGCCCACCACAGCGAACACAAACCCATCTAAACAACAAACTCCACCAAACCAAATTAGGAATCAGCAACCATCGACACACATTCAACTACTACGAACCATGATGCAAGTCTCCTCTTTCCTTAAGATTCAACCATGCGAACCAAACCACCCATCGCACTTAAGCGAAAACCCATTTGCTATTGAGGCATCAACCTCCATTGAAAACCTCTATTGAGAAATCACACATCCCTTAAACCTTTGACAACTTCATCTGCTTCACCACAGGACTAAACAGAAACTAAACTTAAATCTACCATTAACAACCAACACCACAATACTTGACCTTCTCTTAACAATAGCGATTGCAGTGTTTGACTCAGTTCAAATTGAAGTCCAACTCGTTTTTCTTGATTAGATTTGTGCATGTAATTTCTCAATCCCCATCTATAATAAGTTGATACATGCTGAGAAATGATGGTGTTTCCTTTTTTTTTTTTTTTTTTTATTTCACAGTGGCCCTCAAGTAATGGTATTTTTAACAGAACAAAACGAAGTTAAACATAAATTAGCTATTTGTCAAGAAAAATATCATGGTCAGTTGTTTGTAAAAGAGGCAAAAACACATATAGTTCTTTGTAATTAACCCTTTATTATATTTAAGATTAAATGAACTAAAACAATTATTATATTCCCAATCCCATTTTAATTTTGGTTTATTCATTTTTATAAAAACAATCAGGCCTAATGGAGTTGAGCTCGAACTTATCAAGTATTAATTCAAGTCGAGTTCAAACCTAAAAAGTAAAGCTCAATCGGATTAAGTCAAACTCGAGTTTTGTGTATTTAAATACTAGTAATCCAGCCATGTCAATCCCCAAGAAAGAAGAGCAGCGAATCAAGACATTTGCTTATCAGAGGCAATGGTCTTGGCCTACGTCAAAGACAGCCGATTCGTCCTACTAACATGACGTTCAATAGCCTTAAAAATATAAGATGACATTACAATTCTAAACTCGAGTTTAAGCTTAGTTAAAAAATTCAAAGTTCAAACTCGGCTTAAGTTCAATCAAACTTTAAAGTTAATGTTCTAGTTCAACTTGAATATATATTTATCGAGTTCGTGTTTGAATCAACTAATTTATTAGGCTCGATTGTTTGCAATCTTTTTTTTTTAAACCATGCCTAAGTGCGATTCAATTTAAACCTTGAACAAGTTGTAAGCTCGGACTAAAATATTTAAATTTTAATTTATTGGTTTTTTTGGGCCGATAACAAATCAAATGTGATTCTTTTTATTTACCTAAAATTAAAAAAAATATATTATTACATAGGACGTTAATCAATAACTTGATTCGAAGGCTCGTCAGCTTCCAGCTATGATGAATTTACTATTAGTTTTGCTAATAGCATATTGGAGATGCCACTCAACTTTTCGGGAAAAGGAAATAAATAATATTATTTTTTAAAAATACAAAATATTGCTGGGACTAAAATAATTGCACCTTTAGGAAACTCAAACTAGTCTCTTTAAAAGACAATGATCTAGGTGAGACTGATGTAGCTATAGTGACCTTCTCTCGCTATACACCAAAAGTATGCAAAAATACAAAAAAAATATATAAACAAACAATAAGAAATGTTTAAATAATTTTCAATGTCAATGGAAATTAGTTATATTCTACTCATAACATCCAGGTGACATCGATAATAATACACTAAATAAATATAATTTTAAAACATGTATATTTGGTTTATATAAAGTATCACAAAAAAAAAAAAAATCAAACTTCCAAAAATTTGGGACTTCTAAAAAGTGGATTGTTCTTTTGGTTATAAAAAAAAAAATCTCACATTACTTAAAAGTTCTTTTTGTTATAAAAGGAAAAGAAATCTCACATCACTTAAAAGTGGGATTGTTCTTGATGAGTACGAGTACTCTATATAAATCAAATAAACATGTTTTAAATTATATTTATTTAGTGTGTTATTATCAGCATATGAAATGTTGTAAGTAGATAATAATTAATATCTTTTCATATGGAAAATAATTTAAACACATAAAATGTTAATTTCATTAAGTGAGCAAACGGCAACAATGATCATAGTATGATCATATGCCTTTCCAAGCGAGAATGAGGAAGGGGTCCAAAGTAGTGGTTGTTGGTGAAACCTTGAGAGGAGAAGAGGGGGGGAAATTTGGAATGTGAATACCTTAATGACCCTAGCGAAGCGATCAAATAGATTCATTCGAATCCCAAGAGCATCTCCACCATGGCGATTACTATCACATCTCCGCTGCCTAGAAGATGTGAATCTCAAACCACTCATTTTGAGAGCTTTAACTTGGGGCATGAAAAAAACCAATGAAACAAAAATCGAACCAAAAATGAAAATTAATTCAAAAATATGGTTAATCGATAAATTGGTTTCGGTTTAGGATTATGGTTTTTATTTTTTCTAGTTTTCGATTTCGATTTCATTTAAACCACAAAAAACCAACAGGTAATGGTTAACCATTTTAATATTTATAAATATATTATATAATAATTTGCATATATATAATTATTTTTTAAATATTATATATATAATTTATATGTTAATGTTCCTTGATTTTGATTAAAATACTATATTATATCATATGTTTAATGAGAGTTAATGTGATAATTGATTTAGCTTGATTTTGTTGATAATGATATACATCAAAGTTTTATTGTTCCTCTTTTTCTTAATTTGATTTCTTTTTTTTTTTAGCTCTTGTAATATATATAATGATTTAAAGAAAAACTTATGATAAAGGCTAAAAATTAAGGTTTGTTAAACTATCAATATGATTTATTAAAGCCATTACGTTAAATGTTTAAAAAATGAAAAAGAAAAAATTAACAAAAAAAAAGGTTAACCGTTCATAATGGATCGATAAGGATTGAGATATTAAAAAACGATCATTATGATTAGGTTTAAAAAATAGGATCATAGACCATTAACCAAATCGTGAACACCTCTAGCTCCAACTGCATATTTGTAATGCAGACAAACAAATTTTAAATAATAAAGCAAGCCAATCAGGTCTTTGTTTTCTTTGATTACGAAAAACATACAACTTGGAAAAAGAGGTAGCTTCTTGGAGGCTGTTGTGGTACTAATTGTGTGAATTCAATAACTAATAAGCATAAGCAGTTGGTGTATTCTATTACTATTATAATAAACTATCAATTAAAAGCAAAGTAAATTGAAACTAAATGAATTTACGAGAAATTAATTAATATGGATGGAAATAGAGAAAGAAAGGAGAAAGTCGATTGTAGTGAAGGAAAGAGGAATTGAAGGGATGGGGCATGTTCGCGTTTATGTTCATTTCGTGTTTAGAGAACATGGACATGGTGGTGGTGGTGGTAGTCATAATGAATGTCAACTTGCTTCGTTCATTTATACCTTTGTAAACGAGTTCAATTTCTCTAATCCCCGAGCTCAATTCATGTTTAATTTTGGCCTACCCTTTGTATTTGGAAAAGGTACAATCCAGAGGTTTTGCATCCGTGTATAATTAAAGGTTAAATGCAAAAACGGGACTCTTGATATTTGCATCGAATTAATCTCGTACGGTTTAGCTTTACATCTAATAGTGATCTTGATTGAATATAATGCAAGGTAAAACTTAATAGAGCATTGTTTTTAGAAGCTTAATAAGATAAGTTTTCTGTTATGACGCATTATGCACAAAGCGATTTTCACTAAATTAGCTTGTACCATATTGGTAATTTCTTAATGAAACTTCTAAATCAATTTGCCTTAAAATGGCTTGTGTATACATTTTTGTAATCGGACAATAAATACACTAATACAACTACAGTGAGACACGCTAGGATCATGTTAAGAGACTAAACTAAGGTTAGAAGAGTCCTTGACTTACTTAACATAAACTTAATCTCTAAAGGAATTAATTTGAAATAGTACTAATACTGATCAAAAGAACAATACTTGAGCAAAAGATGTTGAGGACAACTGACTTTACTTATCCCGAAAATTAAAAAATGTTGAATACAATTATATTACTACACCAATAAACTCAACAAATAATAAGGCAGGAATGTTGCAGTAGCAATTAGGATATCATTTTGTGTTTCGCTAGTAATATCAAAACAAATATAGACATATCTCTATTTCAAACAATAATTAATCCGTAAAGAAACATTTTAAACTAGACCATTACTAACACAACAAAACATATAAGGTCCAATTATTATCAGCCTAACTCATTACCCAGGGAAGCTCCAGCGATGAAGGTAGCCTATCTAGCTATGAAGGTGCTCTCCATCATCAGAGAATAAAAATAGCACAGAACGACTCAACCTAGTACTGTAGCATAATATAGTTCAATTCTGCAGTCCAGTCATCGAACTGTAAATATCAGTGATCATTGATCAAAAACCCAAAATTTTATAACATGATCGGTCCTTTCATTCATTAACGACTTAGATCTATCCCAACCATAATCTAAACCGTTAAATTCTTTTATATTAATATATTTTTTTATATAATCAATTAAATTATAACAACAATAATAGTTTGACGGATTGTAGAAGTTCTGAGCAATTAAATGTGAAAAGAATTAAATATGAGTTCACTAACTGCGAGTTTACTTTGCTGAATAAATAAGATTAATGGTATTATTATAATAAAAAAATATAATAGAATTATAATAAGATTATTATTTATTATTATTTTATTTAAATGAGAATATTTTTAAAAAAAAGATAATTTCAATATTGAATCGTCATTCATAATTAAAGAATGACTATTCAAGAAGTATTGTATTTAAATAATCATGAACAGATGTATCATATTAATATGTTCCTGAATTAGGTGTATCAATCAGTTCCTTCTCTTCAATGCAATCGGAGCAGTTCAAAGAACAGGAAAATTAAGCAAACAAGAAAATGCTATATTAGCATCAAAATATGGTACGACAAAACCTTGTGACATGGCCCTGCAGCAGGACTGTATGTTTGCATTCTTTCATATTCCAGTAATGGGTTTAGAAGAATTGTAAAGCTAGCCAATGTATAATATGAAAAGATTAGGATCCAACATAGATGTCAACCAGGAAATGCATGTCCATTACAGCAAAAACCAACCAAAATCCACTAACAAATATATCACGGCAAAAAGAAATTCAAACCCAAATCAGATGTTTTCTCAACACAAGCTACGGATTCAAAATCTTGCAAAGACAAATTTTTAACTTGTATTCAAAATAACTGCCTTGCTCTACCACCACCCCATAAGATTAACCTATTGACGAATACATCACTGCAAAAAGAAGTCACAGCCCAAATCAGATGTTTTCTTAACACTAGCTGCAGATTCGAATCATGCAAAGACAAATTTTCTACTCAAATTCAAAATAATCGCTTCACTCTTCCACCAATACCACCTCAAGATTAGCCTAATGAACATAAAAGTTCTTTAGCATTACTTCCTAAGACATTCATCTTAAGTTTGTTGACAGTGGTAAATAAGTTAAGTAGAAGACGATTCCAGAATCTTATTTGTTCAGTTTGTGAATAGTCACTCTTCAAGCTGCAATCAAGGATGCTTCTACAATTCTTCCAGCATCTGCAATCATATAATTAAAAGTGAATTTGTAAAGCATCAAAAGCCTATTGGAGGTAGTTGATCAAACTGTGTTATAAGCATAATGAGAGATTTCATTAGATTTCCAATAAAAAATACAATATTAGAGACATTTAATTATAACTAGCTATATTAAAATTTTAAAAAAAGGCAAAAAAAAAAAAGGATGTTAATGTTGGCATCTTAAATTTTACTAAATGATAAAACTTTCCCAATTATCATTAAAACCATACATATGACCTGTTTCTTATGTTATTATATTATTGTTATTTATACTTCGTTACAAAAAATGCTCTGCTGCAGTATGGGCAAAAATAGGAAGATTCATATGATTAATATTTATAAAACACCATCTTTGTACCTGGAACTTTATCTAGTTTTTTAAGTTTAATGTTGAAAGCAGATGACATTGAGGGGAAAGAATTATCAATCTAGAAGCATTCCTTCCATGAGGTTGAAGGATTTAAGAATGCCTGCTCTCACCACTATTATAGATACTTCATCACATCTGGTCATTGTCTTGTAGGATAGACCTTGTCCCTATGCATTTTGGAGTTGGGTCTAATCTCAAGGGCATGCTATTCAACCTGAGTGGTTTTACTAGTTGTCAACCTTCGTGCTTTTGGTTATTATGCTTATAGTTTTCTCCCAACAGTTTGTTCTTATATGAGGGGCATAAGTTAGTTCTCCCAAGGTAATAATACACAATGTGACTCATTTCCCCTCAACTGGGAAATGTTACGAGCAAGGTGAAGGCAAACAAAGCAGGCACATGAGTAGGAGTCCTTGGCTATTTGATGTACAACAAAGTTGCTATTTTAAGTCACACCCTATGCAATGTGCCACTGCCAGCAGGAGTAGCTTGTCCAATAACAAAACATGCTTTTTCCTACCTATTCAAAATCTAATCAAAAGCTGGCTTTAGAACCTTAATAATGTTACTCCCCGTTGGGCTCTTCTTAGGACCTTAATGCTAATAAAAAAACTCATTATGCTTTTTCTTAAGGATTGAAGTGTTAACTCTTATCTTTAGAATCTAGTGCATTGAATCCAAAAGAATTAGTACTTCAAAAAAAGAGGCTCTGAGTTACAATACATCTATTGTAACGTTCTAAACTGAGAGCTTTATTAGTCGCCATGTGTCTTTACTAGATATGGACACGCAAAGGATATTATTTCACTAATTCACAAATAAAGATATAATCATCATCACTCACATAGCGGGGTACCTGTTTTAAAATATTTCATAAAACTTCTAAACAACTAAGTTGGCATAAAACAAAAGCTAACTAAAATCAAAATAAAACATATTAAGGAAAATCTCAGAAAACTTTAGATTTATAAAAATCAATAAAAACTTTATAATATCTTCAACTTTATCTATCTTCAAACCAGAATATTTAAACATCAGCAAGAAAGTCAAGTCCACTATCGTCCTCTCCATAATCCACATAGAAATCTTAGCCCGACAAATAAAAAACTACTAGGTTATCGATTGTTCCTTAAAAAATAGAAAGGAATGAGTATAAAGGCCCAGTATGCCATACCACAAACACATGCATATGAGCAGGCATAATAAAATTTCACATACAACTTAATAACTACTGCAACAAAACAGGTTATTATTTTTAATTAGCCAGTAAACAACACAGCTTACAACCATTTGCAAATAATCCTAAACCCGGAGTAACTCATGACTTTGTAAAAACAATCAATATGGAAAATAGTAATGTATACATATATTAGTGTTGGGAACTTTTCATACATCTAGAGCACCGTACTCATACTACTTCTGGACTACCAGAATCATCTCTATGCATGATTCCATTCGGGACAATCACACATAAATCATCCGGCATCGTCCTAGTGGCAATAGTCCTTCTAATCTACTAGACCCAGCTATAGACAAGCAACAAACAAAATTTTAAAAACCATGATAGCATTAGATTTATTTGTAGATTCTAAACCTATAATCACAAGCAACAAACAAGGTAATGTTGTACCTGAAATTACTTTAGGGACAAAAACCCTAATTTTCACCAAAATAACTTATCACATAAACAAAACTATTACAAAACATATTTTCATAAGGTAAACCTAATCTCATAACCATCTAAAACCCTAAATTCCAAATAGAACAACAAACCCTAAACCACAGGAGTTAAAATTTTGGATTCATACGCACATTTCTCCTTTTGATTGTGAAACCACAAAATCTTCAATCACCACTTAGAGTTTTTTCTAAAATTTCTCCAAAACTTGATTCCTTTCAATATTAATAAAGAAATTCATAAATATTTCATTTTTAAATCATCAAAAGAATTGAAAAGGATCAATCTTACATGTTTTCTTAACTTTTCTTCTTCTCTAGTTGCAGAACGCTAAATCTCCAACAAAAACTTAGGTTTATCTTCAGCTTAGGTTTATCTTCATAATCCCTTTAATATTCGCTCCTTAGATCTCGGATCTTGGTCCTCCTTGAAGCAAGATCATTATTGATAAATGTCCTAGGATTTCTAAGAGCTTTGAGAGAGATTTTAGAGCTTTCTGGCTTAGGGAAGGTTTAGAGAAAGAAGGAATGAGGTTAGGCTTATAAAAAAAACATGAAAATCCCTTCAAATTTCTTGTTTGTAAGCAAGTACAAAAGCTGGCAGCCTAAACTCTCGAAGATGGAATTCTTGCTAAGGATGGCTAGCTCAACGCCGACGGTGTTCCAAGCAAAGCCAGCGTCATAGCCTTTGAAGGTCAACAGCTTTGAGGCAACCTTAAGCTGTCTTCTCCCTCTTTACTTATGTGTCTGCCATTTGATTAAAAAAATACATATACATATTAAGGTGGACCATAAAACTCCCTTATTTTATATTAAATGACAATTTTGCTCTTTATTATAAAATATTTATCTTTATATTACATCTATAATTGAAAATTTGCCTAAAAATCGTATATTGTGATCAATACTCATAAAAGATGTTGCAATTGAAACCTCCCTAATAATCACCATTCACCATGTCCTCTATAAGTTCTTATGGAGTGTTTCTCAATTGAAACAAGCATATTACTCAGCCTAACTATGTCTATCATGATCTGGTTATAGGATGTTTGTCAAGTCATGGGTAATTTAGATATTTTACACATGGGAAACCTTCACAAGGTACTTTCTATTTTATTAAAGTACTTGCTTGATCAATGTTTCTGAAACACACACATGCATGCATACGAGACAGGTGAGTAGTATGTGGGTATTCACATCAATGGATAGATAGATAGATGACAAACAAATGGACGGATAGATAGATAGAAAGGGATAGATTATCAAATCCAAATATTCTTGTGGTAATTTGGTGTGGATTAAACTGATGTAGGCGTAGCTTGATTTATGAAGCATCTTAACACGCCCTGACAGCAACAAGAATACTAGATAGAGCAAAGGAAAGTCATCTCTATAACTGATAATGAAAGCATTATTGATAATGCATTTATACTAATGCTTTCGAGGAACTATTTTTGTACTTGTAGTTGTATCTTATGAATACATGCAAAACAATCTTTTGTTTCATATAGTTAAAAATAGAAGGAAAAATAATGTTATTGGATATGGATGTTCAATTGTTGAATAGACATGTTGGACAACTGGTCATGTATAGAGAATATTTGTTGTAACATAGATATGTGCAGTGACTTCAAGTTATTGGTAGCAAGTTCATGATTTTAAAGAGCTTGCTTTTGCATGATGGCACGAGGGTAGACCCTATAGGTGAAAGCCAAGGAAAGACTTCTAGTAGATTTACCTTAAACTCATCATCAGGCAATATAATTGTTCACTTGGTGACATAAATTCTAGATTTTAATGCAGAGATATGTATTACATCGATTGAAATTCAATTCAACACCTTATATCAAGTTGTAAAATTACATCCTTAACTCCATAAAGTAAGCCAATTATCCAGACACCTAAATTTTGATCACGGCAAGTGAAAAGGAAAAGCCAAGCAGTTAAAATAAGTATGTCTCGAAGAAGTTTGTACTCACAACTAAAGAACTCTTGGTTGCACTTGATGCAGAGAAACTAGTTGCCTTAAATGAACTTTGTTGTCTGTTCTTGTCAATCATATTACTTATAGATAATACTAAATAGCCATAGCACATGTGGGAAATGCATTGTCTCAAAGAATTACCTCCACTTCCTTCAACATCTCATGTTGCTGCTAAATGCAATGATGGGTTTGTTAACATTAAACCACAGACAAGAAAAAAAGTTGACTTTTTATTCCAAGCGATTTTCCAAAATTGTAAGACCAAACATCAACCAAACATTTGATCTCTAATGCCATCACATACCTGATAAAACAAGAACAAGAATAAGAAGAAGAAAAAAGAAACCCAATCCAATTAACACCAAGTAGATTTGTCAACATTCTTTGTTCCATTACCCTCATTCAAACTTAAGCCTTCACGGAAGATAATAAACCTCCTTTGAGAATACCACATAACTTCATCCTCTAGGAAATCATACATCATATATATACATTACAACTTCCCAAAGATCACATAAACATAGAAATCTTACTTACAAACCGGCTATATTACAAATACAACTTGAAATATAATTTACAACAAGACTTTAACAAACAAGCCTATAACTTCACAAAAATACATCAAAAGGAATCCTAAGCATATATTAGGTCTCATCCACAGAGTCCTCCCAGTCAGTCCCATAGCCCATATCGTCATAGAACTCGTCATCATAGTCACCTACAAGATAGCAGTGAGCCAAAGGCCCAGTACACAATAATGCAAACAAATACATATGCTAAGCACACTTAGCTAAATGCAATGCAACATTCCATCATCATTTCATTATCTTTAGTTAAATGGGTAGAGATAACGTTAGAGTATTCAAACTCTGGTTCAAGCTTAGGATTCTGAGGTTCCTGAGTAACAGTAGCTGCTCAGGGGGTTGATATAGATAGACCGGATGCCTATCTCCTATATCTAACCGATAGAGAACAATAGCTTCATCTAGGGTTCACATTCCTTTATACAATCCACTTATCCCGGTCTATAATATCAATTAGTTCAATGGTCCCATAATCGTGGACTAAAACATATTATTTCCTCCCGAGCCTAAGTTGAGAATATACCGATACAGTTAACCCTATTAGCTACCCACTTAGCCAATAAAAGAAACCAGCATTGCATCATGGATTTGAGTCATTGCATCATGAAAAAGGATTGGGTTAAGTGCCTAAACTACCGTGCCATTGCATCATGACAAGGTTGTCGCTTCCCGAATCTAGATTCAACGATGTAAAGCATAACCAATTTCAATATCTTTTCGTTAATCTTTGATTAAGGTCAAATTGATATATGCCTATCCTAGGCAATTCTATTCAAAATTCAAAGGGAGTCTCCAACTGAGTATCTATCTCTGTTTTACATAAATCTAATCATATTAACAATACTATCCAAAGTCAAGCTTATATCCACTAGTTTAAAGCTTAAGAAACCATAGGATCTTGATTAAAATCATTCAAGTCATAATATGACTTATATATATTATAAAATCATCATACAACATCATACAAGTTCAATAATTAATCATAAAATTACATTAACTATCAAACATAAGTTTTTAGCTTTATTTGGAAAATGGAGTAGCTGGAAAGAAATGAAAATTCGGTTTTGATAAATTTTATTTTGTAAAAACTCAAAACATAAAAGTTTTAGATCTCTTTCCAACGCAATTTGAATCACCTCAATCGGAGGTCAGATAAAAAAGTTATGACTAATTTACAAAACAGTGTCGCAATAGGGAAGAAATCCGAAACCGCAACACCCTTGGCAACGGGCCGTTTGGGAGGCCGTTTCAACTCAGGAAAAATGAAATTTTTTATCCAAGAATGCAACACCCTTGGCAATGGGCCGTTTCCAAGGCCGTTTGCTCCAAACACCCCTCCAAATGGGGCCGTTTTGATAGTGTTTGACAGTTTTTATACTTCCCCTATTTTGAACACAAATTTTTTTACAACTTTAACACTTTTCACACATTTCCTTTGTTTTAAATTCAAAATGAACTTTTCTCAACTCCTAACTTGTCATAAACCTTATAAAAACTTCATACAACACTTCTTGTACATTTAACAACATAAAACAAGAGTGATCTCCACTCCTTAACATCAAACAAGTTAAAACACTACTCTACAAGAATCAAACTCTTCTTCATCAACTTTCACCAACTCTAGCACACTTCAAACAATTCTAATATTTATCATACTTCAACACTTCAATTCCAAACCATATGAGAGCCTACCACAACCTATCTACAACCACTCAAGCATTCAAGCTTTCCTAACAACTCTACAACATCTCAACAAGAATTTAGTATATCAACTACTTGTATTATACCACACATGCATATTTCATGGATCAAGAGGGAAATAAAGGATCTCAAACATCAAATAAACTTACCTCAATATATATATATATAGGGCTTGGGGAAGGATTCTTGTTGTGTTGAGTCCAAGAAAGCTTAGTTTGGATGTTGGAAATTTTGGTCTTGGAGGAGTTACGAATTTCTTATTTTCTTGGTCTGTTTTAGATGTCTAAAAGACAAGAGAAAGTAAGTTAATATTTATCCAAGTTAGATTGACTTTAAAGGGGCAGAAATTTGTAAGGGCTTGGGCCTTAATTGGGCTTAAATTTGGGCTCAAATTAAGTTAATAATGGGACTTAAAATCTGCTAAGTTTAGGGTCTTATTTAGGCCTAAAACAAGCTTAAATCCAACACATTTAATTCATTACAATAACAATTAACACTAACATGATAATTTCTAACATGAATAAACTATCAACCTAGATATATTTACCATAGCTTATTATCAAATCACATACGTTATAACACACTCAATATTACAAACACACTAATCCACTCAAACACATACACACATATAATTATCAAATTTAGCATGTATTAATATATATTCAAATTATGGCTATTTCAACTTCGTTACCAAAAACTGCTCTGCTGCAGTATGGGGAAAAATAGGAAGATTCATATGATTAACATTTATAAAGCACCATATTTGTACCTGGAACTTTATCTAGTTTTTAAAGTTTAATGTTGAAAGCAGATGGCATTGAAGGGAAAGAATTATCAACCCTAGAAGCATTCCTTCCATGAGGTTGAAGGATTTAAGAATGCCTGCTCTCACCACTATTATAGATACTTCGTCATCTGGTCATTGTAGGATAGACCTTATCCTTATCCATTTTGGAGTTGGGTTTAATCTCAAGGGCATGCTATTCAATCTGAGTGGTTTTACTAGTTGTTAACCTTTATGCTTTTGGTTATTATGCTTATAGTTTTCTCTCAACAGTTTGCTCTTGTATGAGGGGCATAAGTCAGTTCTCCTAAGGTAATAATACACGATGTGACTCATTTCCCATCAACTCGGAAATGTTACGAGCAAGTTTACGAGCAAGGTGAAGGCAAAAAAAGCAGGCACATGAGTAGGAGTCCTTGGCTACTTGATGTGCAACGAAACTACTATTTTGAGTCACACCCTATGCAATGTGCCACTGCCATAGGAGTAGCTTGTCTAATAACAAAACATGCTCTTTCTCACCTACTCAAAATCTATCAAAAGCTCTCTTTAGAACCATAATAATATTACTCCACTTTGGACTCTTCTTAGAACCTTAATGCTAATAAAAAAACTCATTACACATTTTCTTATGGATTAAAGTGTTAACTCTATCCTCAGAATCTGGTGAATTGAATCCAAAAGAAATTAGTACTTAAAAAAAAGGCTCTAAGTTATAATACATTTATAATTAAAATTTGCCTAAAAATCGTATATTGTGATTAATACATCTATAAGTTCTTATGGAGTGTTTCTCAATTGAAACGGGCATATTACTCAGCCTAACTGTCTCTATCATGATCTAGTTGTAGAATGTTTGTCAAGTCACGGGTAATTTAGATATTTTACGCATTGGAAACCTTCACAAGGTGCTTTCTATTTAATTAAAGTACTTGCATGATCAATGTTTCTGAAACAAACACATGCACACATATGGGACAGGTGAGTAGTATGTGGGTATTTGCATCTATGGCTAGATAGATAGATGACAGCCAGACGGACATATAGATAGATAGAAGGATGGATAGATTATCAAATCCAAATATTCTTGTGGTAGCGTGGTGTGGATTAAGTTGATGTAGACATAGCTTCGTTTATGAAGCATCTCAATACGCCCTAACAATAACAAGAATAACAGATAGAGTAAAAGAAAGTCGTTTCTACAATTGATAATGAAAGCATTATTGATAATGCATTTATGCTAATGCTATCGAGGAACTATTTTTGTACATTTACGTGAAACAATTGTTTCATGTAGTGAAAAATAGAAGGAAAAAAATGTTGTTGGATATGGATGTTCAACTGTTGAATAGACGTGTTGGTCAATTGGTCATGAATATAGAATATTTGTTGTAACATGGATATGTGTAGTGACTTCAAGTTATTGGTAGCAAGTTTATGATTTTACAGAGCTTCCTTTTCCATGATGGCACGGGGGCAGACCCTGTGGGTGAAAGCCTAGGAAAGACTTCAATTAGACATGCCTTAAATGCATCATCGGGCCATATAATTGCTCACTTGGTGACGTAAATTCTAGATTTTAATGTAGAGATATGTATTACATTGACTGAAATTCAATTCAGCATCTTATATTCAGTTGTAAAATTACAGCCTTAGTTCTATAAACTAGGCCAATTATCCAGACACCTAACTTTTGAAACAGCAAGTGAAAAGGAAAAGCCAAGCAATTAAAGTAAGTATGTCTTGAAGAAGTTTGTGTTTCAAGAATAAAGAACTCTTGGTTGCTCTTGATGCAGAGAAACTAGTTGCCTTAAATGAACTTTGTTGTTTGTCTCGAAGAATTACCTCCACTTCCTTCAACATCTCATGTTGCTGCTAAATGCAAGGATGGATTTGTCAATAGTAAACCACATACAAGAAAAAAAAAGTTCTGACTTTTTATTCCAAGCGATTTTCAAAAATTGTAAAACCAAATATCCACCAAACTTTTTTATCTGTAATGTCATCCTCATACCAGATAAAACAAGAACAAGAATAAGAAGAAGACAAAAGAAACCCTACCCAACTAACACCAAGTGGATTTGTCAACATTCTTTGTTCCATTAGCCTCATTCAGACTTAAGCCTTCACTGAAAATCATAATTCTCCTTTGAGAATACCATATAACTTCAACCTTTAGGAAATCATATATAGACAGATATATAGACACTATTATCATGACAAGTACAACCTTACATGCACATTTTAGCAAATGCTTTTAATGCGTACAACCACTGGCTCTCCAAGATAATAATTAATTTATCAGTTCATGATTTTAGAAGCTTGTCCTTTAATTACCATGTACTTGCTCACCATAATGTTCAAAAACACACCATAAAGACTTTCTCTTCTAATAAGAATCCATAACATTTGTATTATTTTTAATTGTGTCGTGAATCCTTTCACAAATCAATCGTCTCTAATGTTATATTATCCATAATACTTGATACAAATCCTACTGTTATGTAAACAAGAAATTAAATCCTTTACAACCAGCACTATTAGATTTCCTAACTCTTTGTTGAGGTAATTATTACCACATTACAATGTTAGTATAAAGAAATTATTTTCCTCTCTTTAAAAAAAAATAAAACAAGTTGAAAAAAAGAAAACCAGACAAACCACCAAGGCAAGAGGAATCATATGTTTGCAATTTTTGGCATAATATATCCAAATAATAAAGTTCAAGTTATTGCAATAGTACCCCATTAGTCTATCGTCTAAATATGTAGTTGAAATCATTATTTTAACTGGACTCATCATCTGATTTGTGGGTTTTCTTTATCTTTTTTATGTTTCAACCAATCAATACATCAAAATCTGATGATGAATCAACCTTGGAAAATAATGACAATCATATATTGATACAAAAGATTGATTTGGAACAGCATCAAAATAAAAATGTCATAGCATTAATATTTTTAATAGGGTGTAAGGCTTGTAAGCTAATTGTTTTAAAAACTTGTATGGTCTCTAGAACCTTAACAAATTTCTAGGAATACTAATGTAATTTATCCAAAAATATATCAAACAATCAAACGTGTGTTATAGGATAGTTTGAAATCGACTTTTTGGTGAGTTAAGGGTGAAACAACCACTAAGTGCTTTCTTGTCTTTGTTAAGTTTTATCCTTATCGATCTATTTTTGTTGGTAGATAGTAGGGCTCACTAAAAGAGAGCATCATATCTTTAAATAAGCTATTATAGTCCCATATCTTATCTAGCTTATATCTATTCACTCCACTGCATAATGAAATATTAATGGTGGGTAAATATTTAAAAAATACAATAAAGATTATCTAGGATAGTAATAGTTTTAGTTTATAAGACATTTTGTCAAAATATCATCTTTCAAATGTACGTAACGTAACTGTGTTGGAATTATTATTTATTTTAGTAAAACAAAAGCTAAAAGAAAAATAAAAGACTAAAGACAGAAAATAGGTGAGACTTTTCTATTAACGGCCATGTGTGTAATAACTTCCACATTTACACTCGGCCCTACACATATCAACTAACCACAAACAAAACCTAAGACCAAGGCATCATACATTTACACTCCGCAGCAGCCGCCTTCCCGTTCTTTGCCCTACGCTTATACACTTCCGATGATGCTTTCCGAATTCTTCGACCAATCAATCAATTTCAAAAGTGCGTTTCAAATAACATTAATTTTTGTTAAAATTGTTGTAACTTAGTGGTATGAATTATATCATACCATATTTTATGGTACTAATTTTTATTTTATAAATTGTTTCATATTTTATTTATTTAGTGTTATTATTATTTTTATATATAGGTATCGCAGGTGCCATCTGCAAATATGTATATATAAAAGGAGCTTCCTATATAATTATTTTGTTATTTTGAAGATATTTCAAGGCAATAAGCAACCAACAGCAACACCTTTTCCTTTTGGAAGGACAGAGGGAAACTAGCAAGTGGACCCTCTAAAGGTAATGAATAGCATCCGGAAAACTTTGACGCATGCAAATTGCCAACATTTCAACAATCAATTTCTCTTTATATTTCTAATGTTTTAACAATCAATACATATCCAAAGGCTAGAACCACATAGCAAATCGACCTCGAAAAATAGTTATAATTATAATTGATACAAAAATTTCATTTGGAACAACGTGGAAAAAGAAATTTCTTAACATAAGTATTTTTTAGAGGGTATAAAAGACTAAAAGAGCTATTTTAGAAACTTGTATTGTCTCTGCACTTTTAAAAAAATTCATGAAATATTGCTACAATTTATCCAAAAATATGACAAACGATCGAACATATGTTACATGATCGGATTTGAATTTGACTCTTTGGTTTACTAAGGATAGAATTGGCCACTAATCTTTCCTCGTCCTTATTAATTTTTCGAATTCATTATTGGACAGTAGATCTCATTAAGAGATAACGCTTGGATCTCTAGATAAATAATAAAAAAACTTCTTATGAAGAAATGTTTAATTATTTCTTCATTTTCTTAATGCTGTTTAAATGCATGAATACAGAAAATATTTATTACGCACGAATATCTTCCACGTTAACAATTGCAAAAAAATAGGAACTTAGTAGACCAACCATGGATGAAACCCGAGTCGACGACATCGTAAACATACACATACACTACTAAACAACAAAATATAGCTAAAATAATTATTCAAGGCTTCGCAGCACAGCTTCTCCTTTCTTTGAAAAGGGCGTTAAAATTTGTTGGCCACTTGTTGAGGCTGTGATGCTTCTGATCGGGCCGGGCCAGGCCGGTCTTCCGGAATTCTTCCAGCATCTACAAAGAGTATAGATAAAAATAAATTGATAAAATGCCAAAAATCAAAAGGCCAATGGAGGGGGTGTATTTCAAAAAATGCATTTCAAATAAACATCGATTTTCGCTAAAATTGGTGGACTAAATATTGATATCCTAACGTGGACAGACCAAGTTCGGTTCGCCCTACTCCAAAGTTGTAAGATTTAATGGGCAGAAAAAATAAAATAAAATAGAGAGAGAGAGAGAGAGAGAGAGAGAGAGAGAACATCAATTTCACAATTCAGTTGTATATGAAGTGATATTATCACCTTCGCACTTCATCTCTCGCATGTCATAGAAACAATACTCTTTATCATCTAATGTCTGGTAACTTATCATTAACGTTTCTTGGACATCCTTATGAGGAGCCTCCTTTAGTTTCATCAATCTGAACTCCCATATTCCATCGTCTTGCTTGTAAAGTGATGAGCCAATTACTTGGAGCGACAATGGAAGTCCACCTGTAGTGTCAACAATCTCAGCTGATCTGTCGTAGAACTCAGGTGGCGGCTCATCCGATTCAAAGGCATGCCGACAAAAAAGTTGAAGAGCATGGTGACGTTCCATCTCCCGCATGTCATAAAAACAATACTCTTCATCGTCTTTAGCTGACAAGAACTCGGTGTTCCTCGTCGTAATTATAATTCTACTCATGGGACCAAACCAGAAGGACCTGGCTGCTAGGTTTCTGAGCTGATCTCGCTTATCCACATCATCAAGGACAACAAGGACGTTTTTATTACATAACCTTTTACTGATCATGGAAATGCCACTGTCAATATCAGAGACCTCGCACTTATTAAGATTGAGGGTATCTAATAACAACTTCTTCTGTAACTTTACCATGTCATCCACACTTGTTGATCTCCTAACATCTTTAAGAAAGCAACTACCTTGATAATGAGAAGAGATTTTCTTGAAGACAGCGTTGGCCAGAGTTGTTTTTCCGATTCCTCCCATGCCATGTATCACGACAAAACGTACACCAGGAGATCCTTCATTTAACAGCTCCATAATATCTTCAACCGGCTTATCAATCCCAACCAGACGATCAGGCAAACTAGTAACAGCTTCACTGGCGGTGAGCTTACTGAAAACCTCTTCCTTGATGAGATCCGCAAGTTTAATCAGGCTGTCATAAGTATGAAACAAGAACATACATGTTTCAATCCAAACAAGGTAAATAAACCCGGAGAGATCATTTACAAGGTGAAAGATATATGAACATTACCCGTGATCCTTCAAGTTCCATCCCTTGATTGTGGTGACCTTCCTGAGCGCGTCCTCCCATGGCTTCACTTTATCTTCACCTACCTCGTCCTTGTGCTTTTGCAAAGCAATGGAGTACATTCCCGATCGAAGTTTGACGTCTTTGCTAACATCGACGTCGTAGAAGATGGGCAAGATCGTTTTCTTTTTGTCACTGCTCGAATAAGTTTCCCAGCAATCTATCATTTTTGCAAGTTCACGGAGGCACCACTTGCTGGAAGCATAGTTTTTGGAAAAAATAGGGATGAAGATGCTTGAGTTGGTGATTGCTGCCAGCAGCTCTCCTTCGATCACTTCACCTTTCCGGATCTCTTCATCATCTAGGAACACGCGGAATCCAGCGTGTGTCAAGCTGTGATAGAGAGCGTCGGCGACAGTATCGCGGCTGTCGGGTCCCCGGAAGTTCAGGAACACATCATAGGCCCTGTCGGATGCATGGTCAGGAGTGGTCTCACGTGTGGTTTGGGATGAAGAGGCTTTGTATCGTTCCAGCGGGCGAGATAGGGAGTGGTTTGCTTCTGGGTTTTGTTCCATGTTTGATCTGATCAAACAACTCTCTGGAATGCCTCTGAGAACTAAATTAAATATTTTAAAATTCTGAGAACTACAGAAGCAGCAGAATGTGGATGGATTTAATCTCAATGTTGATGGTATAATATCTATACGTGGATTTTAATAGAAAATGCTTGCGACGTCCGCGTCTCTTGCGACGACTTTTTACATCAGCAAATTTAAAGCTTTTTCATCTCACATCCTTCCTTCCTATTTCCATGTGTTCCCACCATCTGTTCCTTCTTTGACTGATGTATCTATGTTTCTTACTTTATCCTTTTATTTCTTGGTAGAAATATTTGGGAAATGAAATGTTATACCATATCCGGAAAAGAAAAGGCATGAGCAGCAGCTAATTGCTATGGATTTTTTTATTTACGGAATATAGAAATCATTATAATTTTTTAATTTACTTGTAATAAATTCTTAAAAGTAAATAATTGATTTGGTCTTCATTTGTCGTGTGTATATATAGTTTTTTCTTTTTTTAATGTTCTTATATACTTTCGATTATACATTGATATGATCATTGAGAGTAAGATGTGATCTAATTTTATTAATATCTTTCTAACTATATTATTAGCTCTAAGTAGAATGAAAAATCATTAGTAACATCAAAAAAACATTAATAGTCCTATATTACTATTTGATAATTAGAAAATAAATAATAAAAATTAAATGAATTATATCATACCATATTTTATGCTACTAATTTTTATTTTATAAATTGTTTCATTTTTATTTATTTAGTATTGTTATTATTTTTGTTATTTTGGGGATATTTCAAGGCAATAAGCTACCAACAGTAATACCTTTTCCTTTTGGAAGGACAGAGGGAAACTAGCAAGTGGACCCTCATAGCATCCGGAAGACTTTGACGCATGGAAATTGCCAAACACCATCCACCGAAAGCCGAAAAAAAAAAAATAATAAAAAAGGGAAATGGCCAAGCATTTGCGCGTCTAAAGGTGAACATGGCGTGATCGTGGGCCCCTTTGCATGAATCGAGCGGATCATTGCTGTTGTTTACGACAGCTGGAAGGCAGGATGGAGGGAGGGTGAGTGGGTGACAGCTGACAACTCATAAGATTAATGGGTCAAGTCAAGAACCTTACGTACGCAATCTGTCCAATTGCAGAAATGAGCCGAACGACATTTCAAATTTTTTAGCTTCGTTCTCAATATTTTAACAACTCCATTTTAAGAAATTTTTAATTTTATATCTAAGGATTTTAAATAATATTTTTTTTATATTTATTTATATCATTTACCGCAGCAGCCGCCTTCCCTTTCTTTGCCCTACGCTTATACGCTTCCGATGATGCTTTTCGAATTCTTCGACCATCTGCGAAAGTACACAATCAATCAATTTTTGTTAAAATTATTGTAACTTAGTGGTATGAATGATATCATACCATATTTTATGGTACCAATTTTTATTTTATAAATTGTTTCATATTTATTTATTTATTATTATTATTATTTTAAAATGTTAAAGCTAATGGTGAATCTAATAGAAGTTGTTTTGAGCATTTGAGATAATTTTATGATGATCTTCCACCCTCTGAAGTCTTATTTTCATTTACCTTTACTCCCTTCATATTCTTTAATGATGAGTATTCCAAATGCTACCAGCTCACATCCTCACAATGTGCATGAGCAACCTAAATATCCTTGCCAATCCTTCTTTTAGCTTTGTGGTTATAGTATAGAAGCGTGTAGCAACTAGGTTTCATTGAGATACTTGCAGCAATAGGATCGAGGGGCTATCCTGTATTCGTGGTTGCAATCTACAGTTTCGGCCGCCCATGACCTTGAGTCATATAATTAAAGGCTGAAAATGACCTTGCAACAAACATGTCATGCCTATGCCTTTGTGTTATGCATCTGATTCTATTTTGGTGATAGTCTTTGTACTATGTAGTCATATTTTTGCAGTATACTTTTCAATGATTGTATCTTAAACAGTTTTTGTTTCGAGATTATTCATAACATGACTAGTAGTTCTAACTCTGACCTTTCAAATACAAGTTGCAATTAAAATTGCTACAACATAGATCTAGACAGCAATTCTCACTACATGTGCCAATTTATTTATGACTTGTCAAATTCTGAAGGTACCTTCCATCCAATGTTGGACTTAATCTCTTATTTATCTTTCACTTTGAAGAAGCTCAAACATTTACATCGTTATGGACAAAGTATCTCAAACAACATTTGCAAAGCAAAACCATTACGAGTTCTTGAGTTAAGACCAAGAGGTAAGTATAAATAATTATACATTTCCATCATATGAGCATGTATATGAATCACTCGTATCAATCAGTTCCTTCTCTTCAATGTAATGGGAATAGGTCTAACAAGATGAGAACCAAGCAAACAATAGGTAAATGCTATGTTAGCATCACAAATATGGCATGCCAAAAACATTGTGACACAGTGTTGCAAGAGAATTATATGTTTGCATTCTTTCATCTAATAGGTTTTAGAAGAACTTTAAAGCTACCCCATGTACATATACAAAAATAGTATAATCTAACATATATGTCCATTTAAGCAAAAACAAATTAAAATCTACTGACAAATATATCATTGCAAAAAGAAATGCAAACCCAAATCAAAAGTTTTCTTAACACTAGCTATAGATTTGAAATCATTCAAAGACAAATTTTTAACTTAAGTTCAAATAATTCCTCACTCTATCACCACTACCACCACAAGATTCACTATTGAAGATAAAATGTTTTTTACCATTGCTTCCCGAATCATCCATCTCCAGTTTGCTGATAGTGACATCTACGTTCAGCTCTTAAGTCAAATAACACCTATCTTGGGTGCTATTCCAAGCATAAGAAAATGAGTTCAACAGCTTATTTGTTAAGTTTATGAGTAGTCACTCTTCAAGCTGCAATCGAGGATGCATCTACAATTCTTCTAGCATCTGTAATCACATAATTATAAAGTAAATTCGTAAAACATCAATATATATATATATATTCCTCCAATTCAATACTAAAGTAGTCTTTTATCTAAATATATAGCTGTAATCATTATTTTAACTGGATCCATCATCTAGTTTGAGGGCTTATATTTTTTATGTGTCAACAATCAATATAGTCCCAAAATTAGAAGATGAATGCGCCTCAAAAAATAATTACAATTATATATTGATACAAAAATTTGATTTGAAACAACATCGAAGAAGAAATTTTTATGAGTGAATTTTGGACTGAATTGTTCGCTTTAAGTGGTACCACTTGGAAGATGAGTTGTGCTTATCATCCACAATTGAATGATTAAATAGAAGTTCTAAACCGGACTATTCAACATTGTTTGAGAGCTTATATAATGGAGTATCCCTCTAATTGGTATAGGTATTTATCATGGGCTGAATTTGCCTATAATACCTCCTACCATGAAGGTGCTCATTGTATCCCATTTGAGATGGTTTATGGGAGATCTCTATCGACAATTTCATCTTATCAGGGGCATTCTACTGTTGAAGCAAGTTGATTGGGAGCTTAGATCTAGGGATATTCTTTTGAAAGAATTGCGTGAGAACCTTTTAAAGGCTCAATCACGAATGAAACACTATGTTGCTTGGCACCAATGACATATAGAGTTGGTACTTAGAGATTTGGCTTTTATCAAATTACAGCCTTATAAACAGATATCTATTTCAAGCCATAGATTTTAGACGCTATCATGAAGATTTTATAGACCATATAGAGTATTAGAGCGCATTGACTCTTGTTCTTATAAAATGGTCTTACTTCGTATGCCAGGATACATAATGTGTTTCACATTTCACAGCTCAAGAAAGCTCAGGGTTCTATTCCAAAAGCCCTTGATTTACCTACAGATTTCTCACATGACAAACTTGTTGTACGACCGAAACAAATTTTAAGAGGTCAGATTATCTCAAATCGAGGTGTTCAACAGCATCAAGTTCTTATACAATAGTATAGTCTACCTCAGGAAGACACTACTTGGGAGGATTAGGAGACTTTTAAACAGATTTATCCGACTTACGACCCTAATGACAAGGTCGATTTTCAACAGGATGAGCCATCTATTACAACATGAGTTCAAAAGGAAACCAATTTGGTTTAAGGATTACCAAGTGTGACCTTAGTACCTAATACATAGATGATTGTAGCAGAAACATCATTAGATACGTAGATGATAGTAATAGAATCATCACTAGTTACGTAGATGGTTGTTGTAATATACAAATAAATAGATCGTAGTGCAAGGTGGTATTGTAATATATGATTATTTAAGAGGTTAAATTTTTCATGTGATAGTTGAAATTGAACCCGAGGAAGTTGTACGTGAAGAACAAGAAGGGGGGGACTTAGGCCGACTTTAGAGCCACTAGCTTTAGAGGCAAGGCTGCCATCTTTTATTAGAGCACCATCGGCTTTATGCAAGCTTTGGAGCTTTGGAAGATTTTCAATCAAATTTGAGAAAGATGATCGCGTATAACGAACACCGCCTCAAGGCTGCCAGCTTAGGTGTCAAGGCCACCGGCTAGAAAGTGAAGGCTGCTAGCTTTCTGCTAGCTTATGTGGTTTTGTTCCTTGATCCAAATTTAAGCCACCTCTGAGCTGCGAGCTTTGATTCCAGCCTATATTTCCACTAAAAATAATCATCTTCCTTTGTGCTAGGGTTTCCTAAGTCTTCTATAAATACCCAAGGTCTTTAGTTCTCTCTTCATAGCTAAACCTAATGCAAATTCTAGGTAAGAATTCCTCTCCAAAACTCTTTTGGTCGATTTTATGATTAGATTTTTTTTTTCTAAAGGTTATTTTCATATTGGTTTTGAGGAATTAAGTTCCTGGAGACAATTTTGTTGGAGATCAAAAACTTAAGTTATGATTAGTGATTCGGTTCTACGGTCAGGAAGGTATGAGATGCAAAGCTTTAGGTAAGTATTGAATCCGTTCAATCTTTGTTATTCTAAAGATGAGATCTTTTCTGATAGTTGAATTGTTATTGATTGAGAATTTTAAGGTTTTGAGGAGTTTTGGAGAAATCTGTGTTTTAGGGTTTCGTTGTTTGGTGATCCTAGAAGACAGGTGTGTAGATCTAATATTGTAAATCTTATGTTTAAGATTATCGATTTTAGGGTTAGGGTTTAATTATGAATGTGAAATTTGATTTTGATTTGATATATATTGATGATTAGGTTTCGGATGGAAATCAGGGTTTATAGTCTTTTAAGAGGAATTGTTGCTATTAGAGTATTGTGAAAGAGCTGAGTCAGGTACGACCTTACCTTACTTGTTATTTGTGCTTGTAAGATTAGAAAAATAAATTGACTAAATTCTATCCGTATTATAATTGAAAAGTATGTTGCTTGTGTTTGGTTTTGGTTAATAAAAACCACGCAGAGTGTGATACTAACGAGATGCCCTAATGATCTTTGTGTGAGGGTGTCTCGAGTGAACTCATGCATAGAGATGATTTCGGTAGATTAGGAGTTGTGCCAGGCCTTACGGTGGTATGCAACGATGTGTGGGGAGTACCTAACATCAATATAAGTATATTAAGTATTTTATATAAAGGTTTGTTAATCGAGGTCTTGAGTTACTCCAAGTTTAGGACTAAATGCATATGGTTCTAAACTATGCTGTTTGCTTCGCTAATCAAAGATAATAACATGTGTTTGCTACATTGGTTTAGGATTGTATGTGCTATTTGTATATTGCATGTTTATGCGTATTTGTTTGTGGTATGACATACTGGGTATTTTCGCTCATTCTTTTATTTTTCAGGTATAGGTAAAGATGATATTGTTTATGACTTGTTGGGGTATGATCTATATATAGATCACGGGGATGGCTATAGTGGACTTAACTATCTAGCTGAGGATCAGTAGATCCTGAGTATTGGAACTAAGAGGTAGGTATGGAAGATTTTCTATAGTTTTATTTTTATGTTATTAGTTATTGAAGACTTTATGAGACTAGTTTGTTAGGTTTTATTTGGTTTGATGAAATGTAGTTTCCGATTTATGTTGGTTTATGTTTTTCAGAAAGATTATTTTAAGGGATGTTTTAAAGTAACCATGTGTGAGTTTTGGTGATTATATTTGGTATAATTGTGGTATAGTGTTTTACAGCCTTGGCGTGATCTTAATAAGAGAAGGACACGTGGCAAGTTGTAATACATTTAATTTAGGGCGTTAAAGTTGTAATAGTAAAATCTAATACTGTAACAAACATAGCAGATCTATTGCTAGAAATGTGAATTGTTGAATGGAAATGGGAATATCCCGGAATTTACCAAAAACTAGTCTCTTTGAGAACTTAAGGAGTCTGAGTAGCTCCAATTGTTCATCAAACTACAAGATTCACCATTTAACTTGCAAGGAAAATATCATACACGAGAGTTAGTTGAAACCCTAGTAGGAAGAGAGAAAGAAAGTAAAGATAGCAAGAGAAAACTTAGCTTTCTGTGTTTTGAGGTAATGTAAAAGTGAGAGTTTATGATATTAAGGATGTGATAACGTCGACTAAAGATAGTGGGCTAGGCTCTAATTCTCGGCCTTGTTAGTCTGTACGCTAATATTTACCATAACTTTATAGTTTTTTATGTTATAAATTTTATTATTTTGTTTTATATTTGTGCATTATGACTTTTGAAAATTTTTATATATACACTACATATGCATTTTGTCAATATTTCACTATGAGAAAATGTTGACCTTTAGAAACAAAATTCTAGATGAAAATGGGTAAAAGAAGTTCTATTTCTATAAATAAAACTAGTAATGATGGTTTTTGTGACAAAATTTACGTTTAAGATAAAATTTTTATTTCAATACTCAGTTTTCTTGTAGTGTTTATTTTTAGTTTTCATTGATAAGGTATACATAAATTTGGAAAAAAAAATGTGTAAAAATCTTTAGATAAATTGATAAATTATTAATTTATCATAAATAAATAATTTTATAAAATAATATATTTATCCCAACAATATTATTTTATAGAGATTTTCTTGTAGATTCATAATTTAAGTATTTTATATCAGAAAACAAACTCAACTATTTGTAGAAGTTCCAAAATTTACAATATCAACTCAATGTGCAAAACACCGAATATGGATCTTCATTGGTATAAGATGTTGGGTCGATCAAGTGCAAAAGCAAAGATGGTTCTAGGTTGTTTGATATTTTAAAAGATTCTTTTTTTTTTTTTCAGATCCATTTGAATTTCCATATACATAATAATAGTAAAATAATTTATTTTCTTTCAACGAATGAGGTCTTGCTAATCTTGCTCTCTCGACAAGAAGGCAAGTTTGTCCTTGATAATCCATTCTTATTATTCTTATTTCAATAAACAAATTATTTTTTCACTAATAATCAGTTATTTATTTATTAGGTTAGCCATGGAGTATTCTTTGAAAGAAATTATGACAATAAGCAATAACCTCACCGTGAGTATACTGAATGGAAAAGTATTGAAACAAAATATCCAATGACAATATATTTAATGGAGACATATGGTTAATTTAGCAAAATCATATACAAAAATGTTTAATCTTGTGAAGTTTATGAACGTGAGATGGAATGGGATTTTGGCTTCTTCTTCTTCTTCTTCTAGCATTATAAATTTTTATCTTTCCATATATTCTATAAAAGAAAATGAAAGCAAATATAAAATTTAATTGGTGGCAAAATTATATATATATATATATATATATAATTTTAGCTATGGTATGTTTTGCTTACATAAGATTGTTCGTTTTCCTTATGTTAGATAATATCAGAATTTTTTTTTTCCGATAATAGGTGTACAAACTTGTATATTTCTTCTTCATATTATAGGAATTGTTTACTTATTCTACTTTGCCTATCACTTTCAGAAAGCAATTTCTTTTTTTAATAACATATTTCAAAGTAGAAAGTAGAAATAAAAAGATACGACATTTCTTATTTTTCTTATTACAGATTTATAATTGATATTTTTCATTACCTTTTTTTTTAACCAAATTTTTATTGCAATATGAAATACCAATAAGGCAGCAAAACTTCTTTACAGATTAAAAGTTTTCAACTAAATTTATACTTAAAATTTTATAAAAAATGGCAATAAAATTTATCTTTGTTTTTTAATTATTCATAATTTTTAGGTACATGTATTACAAGCCGTCATACTTTTACTATTTTTAATAACTTTTTTTAGAAATATTTACACCATGGTGCGAATGCATTATTTGCGAATCTTATTTTAAAAGATTGGGGTGCATATTAAAAGAAAAATAAAAAAATCGTTTAGGGACTACAATGTAAAGAAAGTGAAAGTTAAAATACTTCTATTATGACAAAATATAAGGAAGTTAGCTTAAAATATAGAATGTTTGATTAAATTTCACTGCAAATATAGATATAAAGGAGCTACTGATACAATTATTTTGGGGAAATTTCAAGGCAATAAGCAGGCAACAACAATACATTTTCCTTTTGCAAGAACAGACGGAAACTACCAAGTGGACTCAACGAAGGTAATGAATCGCATTAGGAAGACTTTGACACATGGAAATGGTCAAACATTTGCGATTCTCAAGATGAATTAGGCATTTTGACATAAAATATTCTCTACCATGAAATTTGTTGTGCTTGCAAAATAGTGTTCTTGTCTATCTATATTATTCAAGCACGACCGATACGTTTTTGTGTCTTTTCTTGTTTTCCGAAATAATCCTTTTATAATATTAATCTTTCATATCTTATACATAATATTAAAACACATGCTTTTGTATGTCAACTAACATAATTCATATGTTGAAATTTGCTATAAATTACCATTATCATGTATCATTATTATTAATATTTATGAAAATAATTACTATTATTTATATTAAGAAAAAAGAATAATTTTAGTACTTGAAGTGTCTTTGGTTTTTTATTTGAGTCTTTAACATTAATTTTTTTCTGTTTAAGTCTATTTAAGTTTGTAACTTTTGATAGATCTTACAAAAACGGGCACTCTTTAACAGTGTTAAATTTTCCATTTGTGTTTGACACGTGATTGGAGTCGATTTTTTCACATTATTATTTTATAAAATAATATAATAAATGAATATATAAAAAATCGACAAAAAATGTAGAAATTTCTTTTTAGAAAAGAAAAATGCTCTTGCAACTTATTGATGAAATAACTTAAGAATAGAGTGCAACAAAGCACAGTAAAATTATTTTCATAAGAAAAAAGATGAGAAGTCCATTGGGAATTTTCCATCACTTTTCTCAAGTTTCTAAAAATCTCTTTCATGACAGATTTGTGGTCCTGAATACCCAAAGACCTATGGTGGCAAATCACCAGCAACCTAGACACTCAAACCTTAGTAACTATATAGGACATCTTTTTTCATGACTTTCCAAACTCTAAAATCTTCAATGCTGATTGAATTTTTCATCTCTCAAGTGCACCATTTTTCTAATCGAATCATCTTTCACATAATAATCACCTATTAATTTAAATCAATTAAAGCAAATATCAAAGATGGACCCTTTGCAAAACATTCTTTCCTTACAATCCTTAAAATTTTTTCAAACAAATGTATCTTGAGGATTTTGGAATTAGATGAGGAGTATCTCTTGCAGTACATGATTTTCAAGCATCCTTGCATCATGTTAATTTTTATTTTTTTTCCTAACTTTTAAATATATTTACTAATTCATTTAATTAATATTTATTTCTTATATTATTTATTTAAAATAATTATGTGGAAAAATTAGATCTAACCATGTCTCAAACACTAATGCAAAAGTTAATGGTGTTAAAAAATGTCTTTTTTGTAAGATTTATTAAAGGACGGAATTAAAAGGGAAAAAATAAAGATTGACGACTCAAATAAAAAATTGATAAATGTTGATGACTAAAAATGTGCTTATCCCTTTTAAATTATTATGTTTCCTTTTTTTTTTTTTCCTTCTTGACGATCTTTTTTTTTTCTCTCGACGTGAGATCTCTATTGCTTTTAAATTATTTTAGATAATATGCAATTTGATTGAAAATATAGGTGCAAATAGATTTGTAAAACGTGCACGGAGTTCAAAAATATCTTTTCATTATTTTTTTTACTCTTCAAGTAGGAGGAAACATGAAGTTATATTGCAAACTTAATAATTCAAGTAATTAGGGGATAGAACAAAGCGAAATATGTTAAATAAATTCATTATATTCCTTTTTATTTTAAATTGTGTCATTAGATTGCCGATGCAACATCTAATAGTGCATATCGTAACAAGAGACCATGGTTGGTTTTCACTAATTAGCATGCCTCCTCTGGGTAAAAACACAAAGAAATCAAATCGTTATGATTTTAAAGAAAGTATTAAACCTAAATGTGATATTGATTCAAGATAGTTTTGTTATCTTATAAATGGTTTAACCAACATGGTTAGTTGTCAACCATAGAAAAATAACTAAATACATGAAATTTGACTCCTAGGATTTTTATTTTGATCAATCAATCCCTTGTTATATTGATTGGAATATATAAGCTTTTGAAACATCTTATTTGATTACTAAAGACTCAAATAAACTAGTTAGAATGGATAAGTACGTATGGTTTTTATCTTTATTAGTTGAGCACCTCATTTTATTTAATAAATATTTTATATATCTAACATAAATTGATTTTCAATTACTTTGTCAATGAAATAAGTTACATGATTGGATCTACAATGCCCGTTAAAGTGATTTGGATGTATTTTTAATTCACTTCAAAGTGATTTATAGTTGTCATTGATTTTTCAATTTAGATTAAATGAAAAAGAATGCTCATTCTAGACATTCTCATACTAAGTAAATTTATAATTCAAGTTGAATATATTAAAATATTTATTAACTGAAATCAAGAGCTAATTAGATAAAATTGCAATCTTCTATGGATTCATCATGAGCTTAATTGATTATTTAATCAAATAAGAGCTTACTTGAATAAATCAATATGGGGTTTTTAACTGAGTTAAGTGCAAACATCAAGAGGCTCATTTGTACATTTAGCCAAATTAAACTTAATTTGGATTTAGGCATTAGAGAAAAAAGACCTACGTAGAATTATAATTAGTTGAAGCTCAATTGAGTTTATAAAATTTCAAATTTCAAAGGTCGAACTTGTTTGTTTGTAATTATTATAAAAAAAATTATATTTATTGCAAATGAATTTATATTTGATCTTAATTGTTCATGTAAAGGTAAACTTCGTTGAGCATTATTTTCAGAAGGTCATTAAAATGTGTTAGTTTAAACATTTTAAGTTGTTCTTATATATAAAAATTTATTTTAATTTTAATTATAGTGAAATCAAATTAAGATTAACGTTGGAATCAAATTTATATGTAACTTGGCTTTCAATTTTTGTTATGATGCAATATGCACAAAAAGATTCTCTCTAAATTAGTTGATAACACTGATGATTCCTTGATAAATCACAAAATTACATAATGTTGAGTTAAAAGTAAATGCAGACAATAAAATCAATATACCTCTTTTTTTCACCTTTACAACAAGGAGGGAGATTTGAATTACACCATCTCAAGTGGGACACTAATGTTAATGCTACTAAATTATAAACCATTACTAATAGCATTATAGCCTAATAGTATCTCCCTGATCTTTCAAGTGAAGGTCCTAGATTTGAATCCCTCATTACAACGGCAAAAAAGAAAAAAGATTATAAGACCATTAAAATGGCTCATGAATACATCACTATGCTTGGATAATCAGCACATGAATACATATACAGCGAGACTGAAATATAGGTTAGACGAGTTCTTGATTTACTAAATATGATCATGATCTTTAACGGAACTAAGAAATCTAAAGGTGTTGGCAGTCATAAGTACTAGCCTAGCTGCTGGACCTGAAAAGCATTGGCCATGAATCCACGTCCATCTTAGTAGTTCATTGACCAAGAATGACTTGCATGTAAAATCCTGGACAGTGGACATGCATATACCTTAGTCAACGGACTCTTGATACACTGTAGATTTCTGTGACCCGTAAAGCTTAAAAAGTTGAACCCAGATCGATCATCTATGCCCGTTTACTTAGGCCATGGAAGAAACGGTGTTTCTTTCTCCTTGAATGCCTCCCAGCGTTCTTTGATACAACATAAGGGACAAACTGCACCTGCTCCAAGGCAATTAACTTTCAATTAGCAATTCCTTTAGAGAAGCAAATGATGGATTTACATGAGCAAATATCAAAGAAGCACTAAAGGCAGTTAGTTGCAATGTTTGCTGATATAGTAGTGCAGTTTTTCCGATGCATTTGTAGTGAGAAGGGATATTTTTTTGTCAACTCAAAACTTTTCCCTCATGAGATGGCCTTTTATGTTTACAAAAACCAAATGGCAGAATTGCAGTAAACAATGCATGAATTAACCTGAGAGTTGTTCCTGATGCCAAAATCTTGGAGCTTGGAATCATCATCCAGTAGCTTCTGATTATGGTACGACAGACAAAAGTTCGTCCACACATGCTTCCTGGAAAAGCAACCAACATATTGAGATGTAGTCACTACTTTGTCTCTTACCAAGAGAATGAACTGCTGAAAGACACATTACAACTTTCAACCTCTAAAAGCATCTACCCCTTAGTTTTAGCATCAAAAGAGATTAAGGAGAAAAAGAGAGAGGAGGAGAAAAGAGGATTGGTTGGGGGGGGGGGGGGTTTGTGGTGGTGTGTGTTGGTTGGGTGGGTTTGGGGGTTGGAAAGCACAACATTTTCTGTCCGATTAATTCAATAAAGGCTTAAATTTAAACAATACTGATCAAAAGACACCACTTACACAAAAAGATGCTGAGTGGATATTCATTACTGTACCAACAGATACAACAAGTAATAGGACAGGAATGCTGCAGTAGTAATTAGGAGATCATTTTGTGTTGTGCAAACATTATCAAAATAATTATAGGCATATTTCTATTTCAATCAATAATTAATCTGCAAAGAAACATTTAAACTAAACCATTACTAACACAATGAAATGTATAATGCTATTGCCAATTGCATAAATTACTAGGCAAGGCAAGCTAGCCTGTCTAGCTATGAGCATGCTCTACATCATAGAAATGAAATAGTACAGAATGGCTCAATTTAGTAGCATAGCATAATGATTTTACGGATGATCATACTTCAACTCTATCATCCAATCACTAAGTGTGAGTATTAGTGATCGAATACCCAAACGTGTCCCAACACCAGGTTCAGAACAGCACTACACTGAAGTTATCTACCTAGCTAACCCAACTATAGTCACTACATCTATGAAGATATAGTTGCATAGTGATACAAACAGCTCAACAGTTGCATAAGACAGACACATGGCAAAGCAGACCCATTGAATTATGAAATTTTTTGTAGCCAAATTTCTATTCTGAAAGATAATTAATCTGCAGAGAAACATTTAAATCAGACCATTATTAACATGGTACAATGTGTGAGAACCTATCTTTTATTACTACCGAAGCTGCTTCTTCAAAACATCAGCCTACGTTGCTATGCAGGGTAAGTTCCAACACTGAAGGTAGCCAGTCTAACAATGACTGTGCCCTCCATCATATAAACAAAATGGCAGGGAATGGCTCAGTTTAGTAGCTTAGCATAATAATTTTACAGATGATCACAGATCAACTCTTCAGTTCATTTACTTGCCATGAATATAAGTAATCAAAAAGCACAGAAGTGTCCTAATACCTGGCTCAAAAGAGCACTAAACTCAATTCATCCACCAACTAATACATCTATAATAATCAATATATCTCTGAAGAAATAGCAGCAAAATGCTATAAACTGCATGACACATGGCATATTAAAGACAAATGGCAAAGCAGATTCAATGAATTAATCATCCATACATTCAGATAGAATTGCCCTGTCCTAACTCCGTATCCTGCCCCATATAATATATTCGCAGCAATAACCACAGTTCCAAGCAACAAATCACGTAACATACCAAGAAATCTGACGATGACCCATCTTAGATTGCTCAACATCGTTGACTTTTTTCTTAATAGCAAGCTTCAATTCCTTCAAAGTAGCAGAATTCATCACCACAACATCTGGAAAAAAAGCCAATCATGAACATATGCATATAAACTGTTCGACAAAATGCCACGCTGAGAGAGAACAAAAAAGAAAGAAAGAAATGGGATAGTAAAAGATATATTATAAAATACCAAAACTGGTGGAGTCTAATTTCAGGATAGAGATACGCATGGCACTGCCCAATTCGAGACTAATGAGCGTATCGACATCGGATAAAGTGGGTTTCTTTGGGACATCGGAGAGTATGGGGTCTTCGAGTAGAGCAGCGAGTGTGGAACTCAGTTTCTCTCTCTTCAGGTATTCTAATTCTACTACTCCTGGCTCTTCATCTTTCTTGGAGCTGGACTCCATTGTTATTGAGAAGCTAAACTCTCCGATTGATTCTCTCAACACGAATGATGTCTGTTCCTAATTGAGGCGAATATGTGATTGAACATTGTATAGGCCCATTTAAAGGAAAAAAACAAAAAAAACAAAAATAGTCTCGTTCTTAGCCCTTTGTATGGCCTGGAAATGCTAAGTCGGCCCATGTTTTTGGCCCGTATTGTAATCTTTTTATGGTTAGAATTAAATGAGGAATTTTAATTTTCTAATCTAATACAAACCAGATGAAAAGCCAATAAGCTACCGGAGTTAATAGTTATCCTTATCTACCTTCAAAAATGTTTAATAATAGACTGCTAGGAGACATCTGCACCGTTACACGAGCTAACAAAGGATAATTAAGTAAATAAATTAAATTATTTAATTTATTATTTTATAAATATATACCTTTTATAAAATTGCCTCTATATATATACACTTTATTTACCTTATATATCCTAGTGGTAAAAGTTTATTTTTAACGTCTCTCAATTGGTAACTTCCATGTCCATACTCCTTAACTCACTCATTTGTAATATCTAATAAAATTTCTCCATACCATCTAATATAATCCCTTATATCTACTAATATGATTTTTTTAAAAAATATGTATTTTTAAAATTTATAAATACTAAAGACACAAAATAGTATCTTTTTGCTTTAATAATATAGATATTGATAAGAAGAATAATTTTCTATTTTGGAAAAATAGAATTGCTTTTCCGTTTTTCTAATTCACTTTATGCACAAGGCACTGGACATATTACTTACCACTAAAAATCACTGTTGATCATAATTTGTTGTGATAAGTATAATAGTATTAGATAATTCTAAAATTTTAATTAGAATATAAATTTAAAAAATTAATAAAAATACTCTTCATGAATAAAACACGCCTTAAAATAATTTTGCAATTTATTATTTTTGTCAGCGTGGCTTCATTTGGGTGCAGCCGGTGCAAATAAATTGAATCCTAGAGTAAATGGTGCAAAACATACATTTATACTGTACACCTCTTATGAATTTTTTAATGAAAAATTATATAAACAAATCCTATTTTTTCAGTTTTTTTTTTTTTTTTTTTTGGAAAAGTATGACTTTTTCTTTTTGACAAATCCTATTCTTTGTTATTGCTGAACAATAGTAATAAAGCATAATTCCATATGATATATCTAATGACTAAGTATCAAGACTTCAACCAAGGCTATATTGCTTCTCTTTTTTTCGTTTATTATTACGGGTAGAATAGAAAACTCCACTCACAATTGAACAGCATGAGTCAATCACAATTCATTAAACACATCAAGTTCCAACAAATGGATATCAACCACCTTCTTGCAATTCATTAAACACATTTATTCTGAGCCAACCTTATACCCTAATCTCACCAAAGCAAAAATCTCCAAACCATGCCTCAAATCTTCCGCATATCAACCACCTTCTTCCAAGACTCCCTGCATGAAATCTTCTTCCACCATTCATCCACATTTTTCCTCAAAACGAACGTCTCTCCCTTATTCCCCACAACCATCAAATATTGTATATTTGGCAGGAGTGATAAACCTGCCAATGTGAACTCATCACCAGCCAAATAATTGCACAATGGATCTTCATGTGTTTTCAAACCATGAAGCAAACATCATCCGGTAGCTTTGATTATGGAACAAAAAGCAGAAATTCGCCTGCACTTGCTTCTTGAAAAAGCAACCCCATATATTGAGATGCAGTCACTTCTTTGCCTCTTGATTTTGGAATCAATTGCTGAAAGAACCACTGTAGCTTTTAAAGCACAATCCTTTAGTTTCATAGCATCACATGAGATTTAAGAAAAAAGAAGTATTACAAGATGTTCTGTTTGATCAATTCAACAAAGACTCTTAATTATAAATAGGAATGATCAAGAGAATGCTACTTCTGTAAAAAATGTCGAGTAAATTTATTATTATACATAAAGATTCCACAAAATTATAGGAGAGAACAACCAAACATTTGAGTTTTTTAACCATTTCAAATGTCGGTTACCATAATATCTTATTTTCTACCTCCACTGCTCCTACATTTATGTCACTTTCAAATTATCTTATCCATTCGTTGTGATATTTAATTTTTAAAAAGATATTTTAAGGACATTGCCTAGCATGCCTTAAGTTTTCCTTTTTTACACCCCAATTTTTACAACAATCTTAAGGATAATTATCCATGGCCTCTGATCCTGCCCCTCCGGCCATCGCCGTTGCCACCACTACTGTTCATGAGCCTGCTCCAAACGGCACTGTTCCTATCCTTCCAACCATTCCATTTGCTAAGCCATTTCCAGATATATCAAATATCAAAATCTTTGATGGAGACAATTTTAAAAGATGGCAGGAACGTATATTCTCAATTTTGGATATGTACGATGCTCCATATTCTCTTACGGATGCAATACCAGCGGATACCACGTCCAAACAAATGGAGCTCCGGCTTCATGCAAATAAGGTATGTCGCCACACTATCATTAGCACATTATCTAATGACTTTTTCAATGTCTATTGTTTTTATAAGGATGTAAAGGAGATTTGGGACTCCATGGTTGCCAAATACACGGCTGAACATGCGGGAAAACAGAAATTTGTTATTGGAAAATACTATTGATGGGAGATGGTTGAGGACAAAGATATTAAAATGCATATCAATGAGTATCACAAGTTGATAGAGGATCTCAAATCAGAAAGCTTTAATTGATAGGAGGAGTTTGTTGCTGGTTTGCTGATTGAGAAACTGCCTCAATCATGGAGCAACTACAAACAACTTAAGTACAAGCACAAGCACAAGCAACTTTCGCTTGCTGATCTCATCACCCACATCATAATCGAGGACACCAACAGAAAGGAATCTCATGCCGCCAAAGGAAAGGAGATTGCAAGTAAGGCGAATTTGGTGGATCACAAACCGCACAAGTCATACAAAAGGTACGAAAAGACACCTGATTACAAGCCCAAAGCTAGTAATCCCACTTTTAAGAAGCAAGGCAATTGCTTCATATGTGGCAAACATGGCCATCATGCACCTCAGTGCGGAAAGAGGATAAGAAGAAATGACAAATCCTACTAAACTAAAGGCAAATTTGGTTCAAGCATATGATATTATTGCTGCGATCATTTCTGTTAACATAGTAACTAGTGTGAAAAAATGGGTCATAGATTCTGGTGCTACTAGGCACATTTGCGCAAATAAAGATGCATTCATGACCTATGCAAAAGTTGATGAAGGAGAAGAATCTGTGCATCATTCTCAAACTACCCAAGTTCTTGGAAAAGGAAAGGTTCTTCTCAAACTCACATCTGGCAAGACTTTGTCTCTGAATGAGGTGCTGCACGTTCCCAACATTAGAACAAATATGATTTCAGTGCATTATTGGGAAAAGTGGGAGTAAAAGTGTCATTTGAGTTTGACAAAGTTGTAATGATAAAAAAGAATGTTTTTGTTAGCAAGGGTTATTGTAGTCATGGTTTATTTGTACGTAATGTTTTTGAAGTTATGAATGGAAATGTTACTTCTTCTGCTTACTTGATTGATTCTTGTGATTTATGGCATGGTAGATTATGACATGTTCGTTTACCTTATATTAAGAAAATGCATATGTTGGGTTAATTTATAATATTAATTCTCCAAGCATGAGTAAATGTGAAATTTGTGCCGAATCTAAACAAACTAAGAAAACATGTGTATTTATCTTTAGAGAATCTGAATTATTAAATTTATTCACACTGATTTAGGTGATTTGAAGCAAACTATGACTAAGAGGTAAAAGATATTATGTAACTTTTGTTGATGATTTTTCTAGATATGCTAAAGTCTACTTGCTTAGAAATAAAGATGAGGCATTTAACATGTTTTTAATATACAAACAGCAATGTTGTCAGAACCGGACCGGGGTTGACTCGGGCAGGCTAGGGGGTTAGGGTCGAGGGTCGATCGGGTTCAACCGGGGGTCGAACCGTGTCACGAAAAAATAAAAATATAAGGGATAATTTAATTATAAAAAGATCAATATATGTGTAATCACTCAATTAAATCTAATATTTGGATCAAATTCATCAATTAATTATTAAATAAATATGATTAATGATTATATTTTATAAATTTATAATAAAGTATGAATAAATATTTAAATTTATAATTTATAATTTTATTTTTAATTTTTTGGATCCGGGTCAACCGGTCCGGTCGACCGAGTCGACCGGTTCAACCGCCCGGTCGACCGGTTTCAACCCGGTCTCGCCGGTTCGTTGCAAAAACGAATTTTAGGCGAGACCCGGCCCGGCATTGGTACTGATTCCAGTCGAACCGGGTCAAACCGGCCGGTCCGGGCCGGTTTTGACTACCATGCAAAGCAGAAGTAGAGAACCAATTAAATAAAAAAATTAAAAGAATTAGGTCAGATCGAGGTGGTGAGTATATTTTACTAAATGAATACTGTGAAAAGGAATGAATAATTCATGAAATAACTCTACCTTATTCCTCGGAATCTAATGAGGTAGCTGAAAGGAAAAATAGGAGATTAAAAGAAATAATGAATTATGCTTGTAAGTTTTAATGCACCTGAAAATCTTTAAGGTGAAGCCATATTAACTGCATGTCACTTGCAGAATAGGATACCTTATAAGAATACAGGAAAAACACCTTATGAACTTTGGAAATGTTTTCTCCTAATTTGAAATATTTGAAAGTGTAGGGATCTTGCTAAAGTTATGCTTCCTCATCCTAAGAAAAGAAAATTAGGTTCTAAAACTTCAGATTGCATGTTTATTGGCTATGTTGAACATCGTGCTGCATATAGATTTCTTGTATTAAAAAGCGATGTGTTGGATTGCAATACAATTATTGAGACAAAAAAATGTAGAGTTTTTTGAACATTTTTTTCCTTAAAATCTAAAAATATTCCAAATACACCATCTTCTGAAAATGCTTCTGGAAATGAATATTTAAGATGAAGTAAAAGATAAAGGAAAGAATATTCTTTTGGAAATGACTTTTATACTTATCTTGTTCAAAATGATCAATTGACTTTCTCAGATGCAATTTCCTCATCTGATGCACCTTTTTGGAAAGAAACCATTAAAGTTGAAATTGATTCTATTTTACAAAATAAAAAATGGGAATTGGTAGATTTACCTCCTGGAGCTAAACCCATTGGCTGTAAATGGATTTTTAAAAGGAAATTAAATCTTGTTGGCTCAATTGATAAGTTAAAGCTAGATTAGTTGCAAAAGGTTTTACTCAAAAGCAAAATGTAAACTATTTTGATACTTTTGCTCCTGTAAGTAGAATTTATTCTATTCGAGTTTTAATTGCCTTGGCTTCAATTTATAAACTTGTTATTCATCAAATGGATGTAAAAATAGCCTTTTTAAATGGAGATTTAGAAGAAGAAATTTATATGATGCAACCTGAAGGTTGTGTTGTTCCAGGATAAGAAATGAAATTCGTAAACTTCTTAAATCATTGTATGGTCTAAAACAAGCTCCTAAACAATGGCATGAAAATTTTGATCAAGCTTTGTTAAAAGATGGTTTTTCTACTGTTGAAGTTGATAAATGTGTTTATACAAAACTTGTTGACAATGATTGTGTTATCATATGCCTATATGTAGATGATATGCTTATATTTGGTACCAGTCTTGATGTAGTGCGTAAAACAAAGTCTTTTCTTGCTTCTAAATTTGATTTGAAAGACATGGGTGAAACAAGTGTTATTTTGGGTGCTAAAATCGTAGGGAAGAATGATAGTATCATGCTATTGCAAGAGCATTATGTTAAGAAACTTCTTAAGAAGTTTAGACACTTTGATGTCAATCCTGTGAGTACCCCTTATGATGCTAATACTCAATTAAAGAAAAACAAAGGTGATACCGTTGCTCAATCTGAGTATGCACAGATAATTGGAAGTCTAATGCATTTAATGAATTTTTCAAGACTTAACATAGCATATGTTGTGTGTAGATTGAGCAGGTATACACATAATCCTGGTTATGATCATTGGACTGCGTTAGTCAGACCAATGAAATATCTGAGAGGTATTATGAATTATGGTATTCATATAGTGGATTTACTGCTGTACTAGAATGGATCTCTGATTCAAATGAGACAAAATCCACCAGTGGTTATATATTCACCCTTGGAGGTGGTGCACTTTCATGGAAATAAGCCAAATGAACTATCATAGCTAAGTCTACTATGGAGTCAGAGTTTATTGCTCTGGAATTGGCTGGTAATGAGGTTGAGTGGTTAAGAAACTTCTTGGCTAATATTCCATTAGGTTTAAAGCCTACACCTTTTGTGTCTATTCATTGTGATTGTCAAGCGGCAATATCTATTACCAAGAATAAGACATTCAATGGAAAGAATAGACATATTCGATTAAGACATGATGTAGTAAAGTAGTTGCTAAAAGATGGAATTATTTCAATAGATTATGTGAAGTCAGAAGTGAATTTGGCCAATCCTCTGACTAAACCTTTGAGGAGAAAATTAATAAATGAAACATCGAAGGGTGTGGGACTAAAGCCATATTGAAGTATCAACAATGATGGTAACCCAACCTATGTGATTGGAGATCCCATGAAATAGGTTCATATGGGTAATAACAAGTCATTGCTTGATTTGTGTAGCACTATTAAATAATGTCCCTCCTATGGTGTGTGTAATGCTAAACCGCAAAGAAAGAGAGGTTGAGCAAAGCTCTTAATTAAATTCCATATCCTTTAAAGGTGGTGTATTTTGCAGTATACACTTGATGGAATGACCTATTATGAGTGTGAAGTGATGCCGCTTCTATGAGATTTGTGGCAAAATCTCTAGAGCACTCATGAATAACCAGGCACGAGCATGGCCTATTAGCGCAAAACCACGATGAATAACACAAAATTATGGAGTATAATATGATTAATGAGCATTTTAACTTACAATAAAAAATTCTTAGTTCATAGAAGCTTTAAGTTTCACCATTTATTTTGTAAGTTATATCTCATTATTCTAGGTCTGGTTCATAGACTTAAAGACACCAAATTCGAGGCATAATACTCATTTAAGGAAACCCATCATTTCTTTTTATCTCTTTATCTTTTATCCTTTTAAATTATGTGGGGGATTGTTGTGTGTCATATTACATGTGTATATTTCAAAAGGAATAGTCCCACATTCTTTAAATGTTATTTCTTGCTCTAGTTTATTAACATCCTTCTATTTGTGGACTTGTAAAGAGTTGGTGGAAATATGTGGGCTCGCGCGCATAAAGCCTAGGCCTTGTTAGTATAATTTCGTGGATTTGTAAACCAACACCCCCCCCCCCAGCCGCCCCGCCGCCCCGCGACGTGTAGTGGCCCGGTCTAAAGGAAGATTTTATTTTTCATGTATATTATTATTTTAATAATATTCAGATATTATTATTTACTTGAGCTTATCCGAATACAAGTTTTTGGACCATTTTAAATGTCGGTTACCATAATATCTTCTTTTCTACCTCCACTGCTTTTACATTTCTGCTACTTTCAAATTATCTTATCCATCCGTTGTGATTTTTAATTTTTAAAAAGATATTTTAAGTTGAACCGTTGCAATATCTCTCTTGATTGTTTTTTATCCGTTTTAAAATTATTAATAAATGTTATTCCAAAAATAATTATCGATAACACTCTCTGCTTTATTTCTCTTCCTTTTACTAAATTACTGGGTTTCGATCATCCTTTTGTTATTCCTATTACCTAAATTGTTCTAAAGAACTTATTAAATCATGAGGGATACATCATTATTTCATTTGTGTTAACAAATTAACCTTAAAGATATCTAGTACACCTTAAGTTTTCCTTTTCACACCTCCATTTTTACAACAGTTTGGTCAGATCAAACAACTCTCTGGATTGCCTGTCAGAACAAAAGAAAATGCTTGCGAAATGCGTAGTCCACGCCCCTTGCCATGATCTTTTTAAGTCAACGTTGCCAGCCCTAAGCTTTTTCATCCCATATCCTTCATATTTCCATGTCCCCACAATTTGCTCTTTTTTGAGCTTCGCCTTTCTTCTTTGACCGGTGTTTTAAATAGTTACTGCCTTACTGGACTTGCCAGTTACCACCGAAAAAGAAGGATCGTTTTTTATATTTCGTAGGCTCTCATTTTCCTTTTTGATAGAAATATTTGGTAATGAAATGTTATATGATACCCAGAAAAATAAAAGGCATGACCAACTAATTGCTATGGATTTTCTTTCTTCTATACTTTTAGTTATTAATTTGCCTTAGAGGACAATTAAACACAAAGAAACTAGACTCACCCTCCAATAATACATATGAAAACCAGTCTTATATTTTCTGCTAAGTCATCGTCCTCCTCCTAGTGATCCCTTATAAAATAAACTATTATAAGGTTGGGTAGATAACCTTATTGTATTTGTGCCTTATGATCTTACTTATTCATATAGTTAGGTGGTTATTAATAATGACGAATATATTTCAGATGTGATATTTTAGTATTTACTTTAATAGCATAAGGTACAGATGCATATCTATATCTTATATACATCTAATATTCTATATTTTAAGAGACATAAGATATAGGTTTTAGGAGAAAACATGCAGAATGATTCCCAACTGATAAGATGGAAATTATTGCTTTTTGAATAAAAGAATTTTTTTTTCTTATTACTCTGGTTCTCTTTATTTTTTTTCCTTTAAATGACGTATTAAATATTTAATATTCAAACATTGCATGCATGAATTTAAATTTGGTGATAAAAGAAATAACTATTTGTATGATCAATCAATTAATCGAAAATTCCAAATAGTCAAAATCCATCATTGGCCTCTTTCCTTTGGCTTCTCTCAAATGCATGATTATTCTACATGATCACTTCCCAAAATGCAATATAAGGATTGGTCATAAATACACACACACGGGGACAAATATTGCATTCACGATGTGTGTGTCAATAACACGATTTAAAATAGAAAAGAATATAATAGATTTTGATATTTTATGTCAAAATGCCTAAATCTTTGTAATTTGGTTTTCCCTATTTATAAATTTACCCTTAGATTCATTAGTTGTATGTGATAAGATAAGGTATAGCACGGTCATTATAGTGAAAAATAATAAAAATAACAAACAACCATGGTTTGATGTAGGGGTGTGCGCAATACGGTTCGGTTTGGTTTACCTTTGAACCAAACCGAACTACATATTACAATTTGGTTTTTTTTTTTTTAATTTGAACCTAATTATACGGTTTGGTTTATAATTTATTTTATTAAAAAATGGTTTGGTACTATTTCGTTTGCGGATCAAACCTTTTATTATTCTTAAAATAAATATAGTCTATTAAAAAATTCAATTATATATTTCTTATTATCAATACAAAAAAAAAAACAATAATATTTGAAATTAATTATATAACTAAATAAATGTGTAAAGCTTATAGTGGGCGAGACATTTCAAACATCATAAAATTATAATTATACTGAACTATAATAATATACTAAACTCAATAAAATAATAATATATCCTAATATGAAGTATAAATTTAAATTTATTGTTTAATTTTATTTAACACACTATTAATTATATAAAATGATGAGTAACTAAATAATAGAAGTGGATTAATAAGTATACAAAATTAAAAAAATGCTCAAATTACTAGAAGTTAAAATCTAAAAATTATCTTATTTATAGACACACTATAACAATTAAAATATGATATAACCATTATAATTTCATTTTCATGAATAACAAATATCTAAATAAAAAATTTATTTAATAAAACAATTAAAAGAAATAAAATAATATGTTTGATTTTTTTAAATATGTAAAACGGTTCAATTTAGAATCTCGAACCGAATAGCGAACCGTTTACTTTTCAACAAATCGAATCATGAATCGAATTGTTTTGATAAAAAATAAATTTTGGTACAATTTGATTCAATCTGATTAAATTCGTGGTTCAATCAATTTTTTACACAATTATAATTTGATATGTAATCACCTACCATCAAACTAATTATAAAAGAAATTATTAATATTAATATATTATGTATTTAAATAAATTATGGATAACATTAATATTATTTTAGTAAATGATGATAATAAAATATAGTTTTATAATAATATATATAATAGATTTTTACAATCATTAAGTATTTCAGTTCTGCAACCTATTATTGTCCTTCTCTCCCACACGCTGACAGCACAGCGACCGGCAAAGGAAAGCTCTCCTCATCTCTGCATTGAGGCGGACATGGGACGTACGGTGCTTGACTTGACCTGCCATCTTATCACCGACCCACCCTCCTTCCCTCCCTTAAGCTGTCCCACACAACAGCACGGATGCCCCCGACCACTCCAAAATCCCAATTGTTGCAAAGGAACCCACAATCGGTCCATTTTCAATTTGCATCTTTGAGATTCGCAAATATTTGGCCATTTCCATGTATCAAGGTCTTCGTAATATACTATTCATTACCTTCATCGAGTCCCTTGGCAGGTTCCGTCTGTCCTCCCAAAAGGAAAGTGTATTGCTTTTGCCTGCCATATTGCTTAGAAATTTCCTTAAAATAACAAAATAATTATGCTGGAATCTCCTTCATGTATATGCGTATATATATATTTGAGGAAAAGGGAAAAGAAATGCAAATTTCAAAAGAAAAAAATCCCAAAAATCAGATGCGAAGGAAAAAAATTCTAGAAATACCACGGTGAGAATGGTGTTTAAAAAAAAAAATGCTGAACTCACGATTTTAACTAGATTTTCAATATGGAACGCGTATAACAGTTTTAATACGATTTTAAGTGTAATGGATCATGTCTTCAAGATAGGATTTTCGGGTAAAATGAAATTTTATCTTAAAGATACTATTTCAAGTGCTGTACTTTTTGAATTAGTAATGTAAATTTCTTATTTTTTTGAATTTTCTTTATAAATAAGAATTTTTAATTTCCTTATCCCTATATATTTGTAGTAAAATTTAATTTAACATTATGTATTTTAAGCTAATTTTTTTTATATTTTGTCACAAAATGGAGGTAATGATAAAAGAAGTGTTTTAACTTTCACTTTCTTTACATTTCAGTCCTTAAACCATTTTTTATTTTCCTTTTCCCAACCTTTAAAATAAGACCGGCAAGCAGTGCACCTAGTATATAATAATAACAGCACCGTTAGTTTTAAATAATAACAAAAAAAAAAAAAAAAAAGAATATGAGCATCTTTGTAAATTAGAAAACCTCAAAATAAACACCTAAGCAAAGAGGAACAAATCATCACATCCATTCTAAAATTTTTAACCCTTAAGCTTTTTATGTTTTGCCTAAATGAACTAAATTTATTATAATTACATAGGAATAAGTTCCTACCTTCCTCAAATGCTATTTAGTTGGTCTGTTTGAATTGTTTAATTTTTATCTATATCATATCTATATTTGTAACTTATATTTGTTTATACATATCATATCTGTTTTAAAACTATCAGGTTTTTATCAGTATCTGTTTCTTGATAAATATCTGTTTAAAAACAATAAAAATAATGATGTTAAAATAATTAGAATATGACGAAACAAACATATCCTAATGCGAAGGTAAAAAAAAAAAAAAGGTCCTAATGCTCGATTTTTATTAACTTTTTGTCAATTACTTTTATGTTAATCTTATTAAAGATTAAAAACCAAAAGTATTTGCACTTCATATAGATGGTCAGTAATCATACACAAAAGAAATCACACAAAACCAAATGAAGATCATTTATTTACAAATTGGAATGGATAAGAATTATGCAAGGATTTTGAGGCTAAAAAATAATATTTGTATTCTAACAAGCATTAGAAAAATACATATATGCACATAGTGTATACATATAGCAATTAGCAGTAAAAATAATCATATCACCAATATCATGCAAGGGCATTGAATTACTTCCGTAAATAACCATGCTATAGAAAGTATAAAGGTTCTGATAATCCTATATATATAAATAGCAAAAGAATAAATCGCATATACTCACATAAACAATAAGTTACCTCTTCATTATTGAATCTAATTGCATCGATTATTTCATGATTACTTATTATTCAAAGATTTTGAGGGAAAAAATTAGAAAATTATTGACTTTTTCTGATTATTGGCAAATTCAAATTTTAGAACTTATAGTGGATTCTCTAGACACAATATGCCAATTTCTGCCAAAAGTGGAGAAAGAACCTAGACTATTGTTCCTATTCTTTATGGATTTGTGATTAAGTTGTTCTTAAGGTTTTTTATTTAGAGTAATTTAGTGTAGGAAGATAGGTATTCTTTTTTTTTTTCTGAAAAAAAGTAATAGGTTGTTAAGGACAGTAATTACACTTTTATGTTTCTTAATTATACAAAAGGCAGATCACCAATGTAAAATAAAAAATAAAAAACCGGTTTCTAAAATGAAAAGGCAAAAAAAAAAGAAAAAAAGAAAAGGAAAGGAAAAGAAAAGCAAGGGCCTTAAATGAAATTTACCTTACGTTAAACATTTTCAAAAAGCATTAGTTATAATTTCTAAAAGTTAAAAGAGTATGTGTATTAGTCGTTACCAAAAGTATATTGAAGATTGAAATTTTTTTTTCCTCATGTGAACAATCTCATCAACTATTTAATGACTCAAATTCATACCAAATTATGATTATATTACTAAAATATCTAATATATTAATTATTACATTTATTTGTAAAATAAAAATTAGTACCATAAAATATGGTATGATATAATTCATACCTCTAAGTATTGTTATTGTTTTTATATATAGGTATCGCAGGTGCCATCTGCAAATATGTATATATAAAAGAACTTCTTATATAATTACTTTGTTAGTTTTTTATAAAATTATTTTGTTATTTTGGAGATATTTCAAGGCAATAAGCAACCAACAGCAATCCCTTTTCCTTTTGGAAGGACAGAGGGAAACTGGCAAGTGGACCTCTAAAGGTCATGAATAGCATCCGGAAAACTTTGACGCAGGCAAATTGCCAAGCACTATCCACCGAAAGCCCAAAAAAAAAAAAAGGAAATGGCCAAGCATTTGCGCATCCCAAAATGAAAAACTGATCGTGGCCCCTTGCATGAATCGAGCGATCACTGCTGTTGTTTACGACACTGGAAGAAGATGATGGAGGAGGTGAGTGGGTGACAGCTGACAACTGATAAGATGAGGTCAAGTCAAGAACATAGGTACGCAATCTGTCCAATTGCAGAAATGAGCCGAACGACATTTCAAATTTTATAGCTTCGTTATCAATATTTTAACAACTCCACTTTAAGAAATTTTAATTTTATATCTAAGATCTTAATAATAATTTTTTATATTTATTATATCATTAAATGATTCATATAATAAAATATATACACAAAACATGTTTTTAAAAATAATAGAAAAAGTTAAAATAACAAATAGATCCAATATCAAGGACCTATCAATGGTGTTGTTCTTTAAGTGTGGGAGAGAAAAACAAACGTTAATGAAGCTAATAGGTTGCCGAAATTACTAATGATCATAAAAATTTATTATTTATCTTTTCCTATTATCAAGTAAATGTAAGTTATTCCTATCAGAAAGATAAAAACCAAATATAAATAATTATTTTTGTATACTTCACTTTCTGGTTTTCTCTCCTCTCTCACTCATCACACTCTTAATTCTATGTAATAAAAACTATTTCTACTCTTTTTTTTTTAAATTGCGCATACATAGTAGGGATGCCTCATACACTAGTTACTAAATGAATTCACTTTGCTCATGTTAAAAAATAGAAATTAAAGTATTATGGTTACTTTTTATATTTATCCTATTGGATGGTTGCTCCTCTTTGTTCTCTAGTAATTATCATTAACACTCTCTCTCTTCTTTTTCTTTTTTTTTTTCCATAATAAAAACTATTCCGAACTCTTTTTTTAATTTTCACACACATAATGCTAATGCATCATATATTAATATTTATTATTATAAAGCTATATTTTATTATTATTATTTATTAAAATAATATTAATATTATTTCCAATTTATTTAAACACATAATATACTAGTATTAATAATTTCTTTTCAGTGAGAGGTTGGAATCTGGTTCGATTTGAATCAAATAATTAGTGTAGTCCGGGCAAAGGATGAGCTTGAGTACTCAACACATTCGGCTTAGTATCATTTCGCAATATCAAAGAAATTAAAGAGTTGGTCCAAAACAAGAAAAAATGTTTTTCTTTTCCTTATATATATTATAGCAATTTGAATTGCTTTTATAATTATTCTATCCATAAGATAGGGAAATTTTATGGTTCGTCGTTCATTTTGACGGTATCAGTCATGTCACCATCCAACGGTTCACGTCATATCCAATTATGATCAAATCACTAAAATAGTTAATATTCTAATTACTATATTTATTTTAACAGTTAGACGATTGACTAAACGATCTTATCGATTGGACCATAAAAACTACTCATAGGGTAATACACATCAATCCATGGTTGTTTTACTGTTTTTAAGATTATTTCATGCTTAGCGATTCATTTGAAAAAAAAATCTCATAAATACAATTTGTACGAGAAGTATTACAATAATACGATATTTGTATCACAAATTCAATTTGAAATAGAAGATCATATCATAATTATCGCCACTTGAAACACCGGTATATACTCAATCCTATGTCACCATCATATAATGTGATACATGGCCTCCTTAGCGATACTCACATTTGATTGAAACCAAACGATACCAAGCCTCCGCTTCATTCTTCCCTAATGATCTAGTCGACATTTCCGTATAATTACACCATGACTCTCGCCCATCTCTCCATTTCCTTCAGCTAATTGTCCAACAAATGAAGCTCCAAGACTTGCCACGTCAAGCACCCTTTCTCCTCGTAGACCCTCTAACAACAAACTGAAATACTCATATACACTGTCACATGTACTCCACCCACTATTTTTAATTTGTAATTTTTTTTTTTTTGCTTAATCTGTAATTTTATAATTTTTTTAATTGATGGTAAGCATGCACTCCACCCACTATTTTTATTATTTTAACTAGACCCATCATCTAGTTTAAGGGTTCTCTTTATCTTTCCAACATTTCAACAATCAATTTCTCTTTATATTTCCAATGTTTCAACAATCAATACATATCCAAAGGCTAAAACCACATAGCAAATCGACCTCGAAAAATAGTTATAATTATAATTGATACAAAAATTTCATTTGGAACAATGTGGAAAAAGAAATTTCTTGACATAAGTATTTTTTATAGTGCATAAAAGAGCTATTTTATAAACTTGTATTGCCTCTACAACTTTAAAAAAATTCATGAAATATTGCTACAATTTATCCAAAAATATGACAAATGATCGAACATATGTTACATGATCGGATTTGAATTTGACTCTTTGGTTTACTAAGGATAGAATTGTCACTAATCTTTCCTCATCCTTATTAATTTTTCGAATTCATTATTGAACAATAGACCTCATTAAGAGGTAACGCTTGGATCTCTAGATAAATAATAAAAAAAACTTCTTATGAAGAAATGTTTCTTCATTTTCTTAATGCTATTTAAATGCATGAAATACAGAAAATATTTATTACGCATGAATATCTTCCACGTTAACAATTGCAAAAAAATAAGAACAACTTAGTGGACCAACCATGGATGAAACATGAGTCGAAGACATCGTACTGCCACATATACCTTATAAATGAGAGACACAACATGACATACGGATTGATACATTATAATAGAGATAAAGTATTTGAACCTAATTCACTCGAGAAATTAGTGATATTATCATAGGTTATTAGGTTATTGATTATTTAGTTGTTTACTTCTTGTTCGTTTTCAATTAAAGGGATAGAGTAGGAATTTTAACAAAGCTGGTTGCCTTTTGATAAATATATGGTTTTAAAACATAAATGATTTAACTAAACACATGCACAAGAATAAAAATTTCTAATGTACTTATTTTAAAAATAGAAATTACTTTATTGTATTATTTTGTCACTGTCCTACTCCTCAGTCCTCGCGGTCTGACAAATCTATTTTTAAAAATTTTCACCAGAAAAAGCTATTATAAAACATTGAGTTTTATAGAACAAAAGGTCAAATTGGAAGTGTAATGGAAGCTGATTGATTTATTATTACTTTCCATAGGAGCACATAATGACGTGGGAAAAATATTCAATTGGTAATATCAATAATGTGTATATACATATAGTAAATAACTATCGATTATATTTTAATATATTAATAAAATAATAAACAGTTTTAATATAACTACCATGATTTTATTACGTATTACAATATCATTATTAGTTGCATACCATATGTACATTATACAAGACATATAATAACCATCAAAATGTTATGACTAAATCATTACTGGATCTTCAAATCATAAAATTTATTTTATGATTTCAAGATCCTCCAAAGTGGCTCCCAGTCCTCTTACCAGAACATTAATGACTGAGTAAGGGCCATCGAAGTCATGAAAATAACCACAATTGGTTATAGTTAGATGACACGGCACCTCCTCATCCACTTCAGGTATACTTTCTAGGGATACACAATCCGAAAGGGACAATTCCTCCAGCTTCTTCAACCTTGATAGATCAGGCAATCGTTGTATGGAATCACAGCTACGCAATGATAATTCGTGCATGGACTTCAAATCCCCAAGACCTTCAATGTCTACTAGAAGTGGGCAATCTTCAATTTCCAGCCGTTGAAGCTCCTTTAAACAAGACAGATTGGATAGTCTCTCAAGGGATTCACAACCCCACACGTCTAGAGTATGGAGGCGTTCAATGCAATCAAACTTAATCTCTTTTAACCGGCAATCAATAAGTGTCAAAATAGACAGATTACTCGAGCTGGATAAAGATTGCCAATCAATCGGTGACTCGACATATTTCAAACACAGGTAAACGAGACTTGATGAAGGACGAAAGTGTGGGTTAAAACAGCATATCGAAAGCAATTGAAGGCGAGGAAAGGAACTCACTTCAGTTGGAGGCAAGATGAAATCGGGAAGTTCCAGTGCCAAATCCTCTAATTTGGTCAACCTCACTAGCCACTTCATTTGGGGATTTTGGTTACACCGTGACAAGGTCCAATGCGACTCTCCACTACTTTCATTCATCAATGACAGACTAACTAAATTAGTCATGTTTGAAAGATCAGGTACTCGGTGCCACTCTAATGATGAAGAATCGACGTGCAAACGTAATAAACTCGTAGGAAGATTCAATAATTCTTGGGGCTCATGAAGCCCATCCAAAGAAAGATCCTCAAGATAAGAAAGCTGCTTCATAGTTGTGGGCACTCTACTGATAGCAACACCCCCTAAGTTTAGGATTCTCAACTTGGACAAATTTCCAATTTCCTCGGGAAGATTACCATCCATTTGTTTGCAACTATCAGCTTCTAAACGCTCAAGATTCTCCAGCTTCACTAAACTCTTCGGTAGCTTTTTTATTTTAGTGGAGGAAACATTGATCACCTTTAATCCTTTAAGGTTTCCAATGGTTTCAGGCAAAAATAATATTCCTGAAGATTTCAAACTTAACTCTTCCAATGACTCTAATCCCCCAATAGTGTGTGGTAGGTATTTAATTGGACAGCTCCTCATCCTCAAAACCTTCAAACTCTTGAGGTCTCCAACAGAATCGGGTAACTCTTCTATTCCCGACCCGGACAAGTCCAACTCTACTAGCAACATCAGTTTCCCAATTGAGGGATGCAATTTTGTAAGTTCTTCAATGCCTATCTTCAACACTTTAATGGACTTAAGATCTCCAATAGAGCCTTGTATTAATTGAAGTTGTGATGGCCAAAAAGAGATACATGAGATTTCTAACCGTTTTAGCTGCTTGAACTTGTTGATGGGTATGTCAATCTCTTCCAGATCGGAGCAATTTATAATTTTCAATATCTCCAGTTGCACCACAGCAGAGAAGTTAGGGATTTTCTTTAGATGGTTGCAATCTTCAATATGCAGAACTTTCAAATGTTTGGATTCCTGCAGAACACATACATTGAATTAGGGCTGAAGAGTAAATGTCACTCAAGATTGACAAGATAAATGACAAATAGAAATTTTCTAGTAAGATTAATACCTTCAACGCATGCCATCCACCCCAATCTTCCTCAATATCAGAATTTATTATTTTAAGGATAACCAAGTTTTTGAAACTTAGGCTGGTTGCTTCTAATATTAGTGGACAATCAAACCAGGACAACCATCTAAGCTGTTGAAGAATATTTCAAAGTCTCCCTCAAAGCTCCCACCTTCCAATTCAAGGAACTTTAGGCTGTTTGTTCTTGCAAAATCCTCACGTACAAATGAACTCAGCAGCTTGCATCCCAAGTTTTATTGCTATGACATTCTGACCTACCTACAATTGGCTTTAAATAGAGCAAATGGAAGAAGAGTCAGAAAGTTAAAATTTGAAACTAAAAGAAGGGAATAGTTGCAAAGATGATGATAATTTACCTCTTGATTTTTAGTGCATCTAATGCACATTCTGAGACCATAATCTGCTAGGTTTTATAGAAAATTGGCTTTCAAGGCACAGCTTTTCTGGTTGGGCAATGGCCCTTCCAAAATCTCTCAATTGATCATGCATCCATAATCTATCATAATCAAGCACCTTAATCAAAGACCTCCTCACTAGAATTTTAATACTACATTCAGGGTAGAGTGCAAGCCTCCCAGAAATAAAATGGATACGTCTTCTTTCATCATTGAAGAAACACGCAATATCAAGGAAAATCTGTTGCTGCTCACGGTCTAATGCCTGGTAACTTATCATTAACGTTTCTTGGACATCCTTATGAGGAGCCTCCTTTAGTTTCATCAATCTGAACTCCCATATTCCATCGTCTTGCTTGTAAAGTGATGAGCCAATACTTGGAGCGACAATGGAAGTCCCTGTAGTGTCAACAATCTCAGCTGATCTGTCGTAGAACTCAGGTGGCGGCTCATCATTCGAAGGCATGCCGACAAAAAAGTTGAAGAGCATAGTGACGTTCCATCTCCCGCATGTCATAAAAACAATACTCTTTATCGTCTTTAGCTGGCAAGAACTCGGTGTTCTCGTCGTAATTATAATTCTACTCGTGGGACCAAACCAGAGGACCTGGCGGCTAGCTTTAAGAGCTGATCTCGCTTATCCACGTCATCAAGGACAACAAGAACGTTTTTATTATAACCTTTTACTGATCATGGAAATGCCACTGTCAATATCAGAGACCTCGGAATATTAAGATTGAGGGTATCTAATAATAACTTCTTCTGTAACTTTACCATGTCATCCACACTTGCTGATCTCCTAACATCTTTAAGAAAGCAACTACCTTGATAATGAGAAGAGATTTTCTTAAAGACAGCGTTGGCTAGAGTTGTTTTTCCGATTCCACCCATGCCATGTATCACAACAAAACGCACCAGGAGATTCTCCTTTAACAGCTGTATAATATCTTCAACCGGCTTATCAATCCCAACCAGACCATCAGGCAAACTAGTAACAGCTTCACTGGCGGTGAGCTTACTGAAAACCTCTTCCTTGATGAGATCCGCAAGTTTAATCAGGCTGTCATAAGTATGAAACAAGAACATACATTTCAGTCCAAACTTGGTGAATAAAACCGGACGGGCAGAGATCAATTACAAGGCAAAAGATATATGAACATTACCCGTAATCATTCAAGTTCCATCCCTTGATTGTGGTGACCTTCCTAAGCGCGTCCTCCCATAGCTTCACTTTATCTTCACCTAGCTTGTCCTTGTGCTTTTGCAAATCAGTAAGGTACAGTTCCGATTGAAGTTTGACGTCACTAACATCCACGTTGCAGAAGATGGGCAAGATTACTTTCTTCGTGTCTCCGGCAGAAGTTTCCCAGCAATTTATCATCATCGCAAGTTCACGAAGGCACCACTTGCTGGAAGCATAGTCTTTGGAGAAAATAGGGATGTAGATGCTTGAGTTGGTGATTGCTGCCAGTAGTTCTCCTTCGATCACTTCACCTTTCTGGATCTCTTCATCATCTAGGAACACGCGGAATCCAGCGTGTGTCAAGCTGTGATAGAGAGCGTCAACGACAGTATAGCGGCTGTCGGGTCCCCGGAAGTTGAGGAACACATCATAGGCCCTGTCGGATGCATGTTCAGGAGTGATCTCACGTGTGGTTTGGGATGAAGAGGCTTTGTATCGTTTCAGCGGGCGAGATAGGGAGTGGTCTGCTTCTGGGTTTTGTTCCATGTTTGATCTGATCAAACAACTGTCTGGAATGCCTCTGAGAACAAAAGAAGCAGCAGTATGTGGATGGATTTAATCTCAATGTTGATGGTATAACATCTACACGTGGATTTTAATAGAAAATGCTTGCTACGTCCGCGTCTCTTGTCGCGACTTTTATGAGCTTCCCTTCTTTGACTGATGTTTCAAATAGTTACAAGAAAAGGGAGGTCATTTTTCATCTCTCTTAATTCATCATTTTATTTTTTTGATAGAAATATTTGGAAATGACATGTTATACGATAAGCCGGAAAAGACAAGGCATGAGCAATTGCTATGGATTTCTTTATTTATGAAATATAGAAATCATTATAATTTTACAATTTACTTGTAACAAATTTTTTAATATAAATAATTGATTTGATGTTGCATTTGTCACATGTGCATATATAGTTTTTTTTAATTGTTTTTATATACTTTTGATTATATATTTATATAATCATTGAAAGTAAGATATAATTTAATTTTATCAATATCTTTCTCACTATATTATTAGCTCTAAATACAATGAAAAATGTCTTTAGTAACATCAAATAAACATTAAGAGTCCTATATTACTATTTGATAATTAGGAAAAGTGAAATTAATCTTTTCTCAATGATAAAAATTAAATGAATTATACTACTAATTTTTTATTTTATAAGTTGTTTTGTATTTTATTTATATAGTATTATTATTATTTTTTTATATACACGTATTGCAGGTGCCGTCGGCAAGTAAGTATGAACGAATGTGTATATATATATGAAAAGGAGCTTCCAATATAATTATTTTATTATTTTGGAGAAATTTCAAGGCAATAAATAGGCAACCAACAGGCAACAACGATACATTTTCCTTTTGGAAGGAAAGACGAAAACTAGCAAGCATTAGGAGACTTTGACACATGTAAATAGCCAAGCGTTTGCGCATCTAAAGATGAAAATGGACGGATTGTGGGCCCCTTTCCTTGAATCAAGCGGCCATCGTTATTTTGGGGAAATTGCAAGGCAATAAATAGGCAACCAACAAGCAACAACGATACATTTTCCTCTTGGAAGGAAAGACGAAAACTAGCAAGCATTAGGAAGACTTTGACACATGTAAATAGCCAAGCATTTGCGCATCTAAAGATGAAAATGGACGGATTGTGGGCCCCTTTCCCTGAATCAAGCGGCCATCGTTCCTGTTGGGTACAATAGCTTGAGGGAGGAAGGGAGGGAGATTATGATAACTGATAAGATGCTGGGTCAAGTCAAGCACCGTACTTTACGCTGTTTGTCTCGACGCAGAAATGAGAGAGTTTTGCTTTGCTAGTCGGTGGGCAGCTACGGCATCTCGTTTCTTATGTTTCTCTTTTAAGTTTTTAGATGCATGTTGATACTTTAAAAAACTTACAATTTTATTCTTAAAAATAATTTTTAATATTTATTTATATTATTCAGATCCTATATAATAAAATTTATACACAAACATAATCTAAAAATTAAAAAAACAATTAAATTAACAACTTTAATGGATCTTTGTAAAAAAAAAAAAAAACCCTCTTTTTTGCCAAGGTCCTTAAAGATCTAAACTTCATTCTATGAATTGATGTCAAAGAACCACAAATGGTGGTGCTCTTAGTGTGTGAGAGAGAGAAAGACATTAAAGGTGCTAATAGGTTGCTGAAATTATTAATGATTGTAAAAATTTATTATTTATCTTCTCCAGTTATTAAGCCAATCTAAGTTATTCAAAAAATAAAAACCAAATATAAACAATTATTTTTCATATACCTCACTTTCTCTTTCTCTCTCATCTCATTCTAATTCTTTGTAATAAAAAACATTTCCACTCTTTTTTTTTTCTAATTTTGCATACAGATGCCTCATGCGCTAGTTATTATTAAGTGAATCTACCTTATTTGTGTTAAAAAATAGAAATTAAAGATGGTCCTAAAGAGGAACCAATAGGGCCTCGCTCTAAGTCAATTGGTGAAGATGTTCTCCCTTGGAAAGAACAAAAGGCATAGGTTTAGGATTCAACTATTGAGCGTTGCAGTGAGCCTCAATCGAATGCTACGGCTATGTATAACAATACCTTGAGTGCTCTGGTGCTGCCTTTAGGTGTACTAGGGGACCAATATACCTGGCATCACTTCCACAGCAGCCTGAAGGACGTGGGGTGTGACAATATGAATGAATATGGAAGAAATAACTCCATGCGAGAGATAAATACTCCATATTTTAGAGGGGATTTAGGAATTAAGAAATTTGTGATCGGTTGCTGAGGTTGAGAGGATTTTTAATATATAGAAATTATTGAAGAGAAAAGGGTGAAGTTGGTGATTTGAAGATTGAAAGGTTATGCATATGTTTGGTAAGAGAGGTTAAAAAAAAAAAAAGTCGTGAAGGAAAAACATCTGTTAGAATATGGTTTAAGATGAAGCTATTGTTCCATCCTCTTAATTATGAGGAAATCATGTTTCAACAGGAACAAAGATTTCATCAAGAATAGAAAGTGATACATGAATATCCTACTGAGCTTATAAGTAGGCACAGAATAATGATTTGAAAGGAGAAGAAATTCCTATTGCAAAAGAGAATGGGAAAGAATACATTGAAGAGACTCCTAAAGAGACCTCATCCAAATCTTTAGAAACCATCCCTCCTAAAGTAAAAAAAAAAAAAAAACCATGTAAATGAGAAGGTTGAATATCCACCAGTTATTTCCACTAAACCTGATAAAAAAGGATTTGTTCCTGATATACTGCTTGAAATTGCCACAACAGATATTAAGATTTAAGACTCTTGAAGTCGTTGAAAATAAACCTGTGGAAACACTGGTACAAGAGGAGAAACCAAAAGTGAAAGTGGTTGTAAAAGAAGTAAAGGAGCAAGGAAAGAGGGATTCTCCTATTGAGATTCTTCATTCTATTGATCGGAATAAAAATGTTGCTAATCTTTTTCCATTCCATCTCATGATTCCCTATTATATCCAGAAAAGAACTCAAGGTTGAATTCTTCTCAAGTAGGAGAGAATGATGTAGGCAATAAACATCTACACCGCTAGCCTACAAAGAAACACTGTCAGCATTGGAAGAAATGATGCTGGCCTTAGAAGAAACGCCACGATGTTGGAAAATACGCCGCCAGCATTGGAGTCGGCCTACATTGCTGACAATTTTGTTTTTGAATTTTCAAATCATCAGCATTAATTACAGTCCGTCAATTTTTATTACCAATCAACTTATTTATTTGTGTTTATTATTTTCTTTTTTAGATTTGTATTTATTATTTGTCTTTATTACTAGTCAATATTGTAATTATTATTTCAACTTTTTAAGATATTTATGTAATAATATAAATAGGCCTAAGACTTAACTTTGTAAAACAACTGATATTTTAACATCTTTGACATTGAATTCATAAAATTTTCTCTCAATTTGCAATTGTTTAGCAATTGTGTAATTAAGTTGACATTTTGAAATCAATCGTTGAATTGATTTCTGTTATTTAACGCTTCCGTGCTACATCAAAAATAATATAGCTTTACTTTATTTATACCTAAATCAATATACGATTGTTATTAAAGTTATTCTAATTCATTGTCATTCAACAAACTTCTAATTAACCTATATTAGTTATATCAAAATACAAGAATAAAAAGGATAACGACACAACTTGAATAATCATCACAATAGCAATACATATATGCTTTAATTTCAAAGTCATTAAATTTTACAATAGCCAAAAAATACAAGTAATTGACCAAAAAGTAACTTTCTAATTTCTACAATGTGCCCTCCATTTGTCTACATTTCTTGTACTATATATTTCTTATTTGAGTCCATTCCACAGTAGCCTCCATCGTTCCAATTGTATTGATATGTTCATCGGTAGGAATTTCATCAACTTTTATCAACCTATCACTTGCCAAACATCCTAGGATTTATTTTCTAGGAGGGTATGGACTAGATCATGAAGCAACAAACAATAGAAAACAAATAGGTTATATTCAAAGGATACGTAAAAGGTACTCCCAAGGAAACTGACATGGAAGTGATGTAAAAGTAAAACCACCGACCAAATATAGGATTAATTACCATTCTCAACAAAAGAAGCAACAAAAATCCATCCCAAAAAACATCATTGACATTGTATACATCATTAGTGCTTTGTGTTAAGTTATTTACACTTCTATTTGATAAACCAAGAACTTTTGTAATTAAATGTATGAAACAATGCACCATTATAAGAATTCCATTTATTATCTCCACTTCATGATACTGTTACCAATGTTCAGCATTTGGGATCACTTATCAATACATATATATCTCAAGACTTCACAGGTAGCAAAGTATACCAAACTATCAAACTAGACAAAGAAAATTCAAATCACCCTAGTGTAAATATTTTAAGGCATTGTACCCCTAGAGAGTCAAGACTAGAAGAATAGACAACAAGCAATAATAAATAACATCCATTCTAATTGCTAGAAAATCCTATCTCAATACAAAGATTAGGAAAAATGTGGACCCATTTACAAATATTGTAGATTTTAAAGTAATAACCAATACCCATAATTACCCGATCAAGACAACCTCATCAATCTCATTGTCTAATCATCTCCAGATAAAATCCTATTAATCACTGCATATAGTGCAGTACACAACAAGCAATCTCCATAAAAAACTAATACAAATGTGTCTATATAAGGAACAAACCAGCTTTATACCTCCAACCCATTTGCTAAAAACACAAAATAACATGACCCAAATGATCGAATTCCAAAAAAAAAAAAAAAGCTAATTCATATGATGGGTTCTGAGATCTTCAACACAAAGCCAATAAAGTTTCAAACTTTTTATTTTAATTGGAGAGAAAAGACCCTGGTATTCAGATAACATCACTTATTGACCAATTGCTTAGCTCACATAGTTCTAATATGGAAATAATACCAAGAAATCATGGTTGAGGGTAAAATGTACCAGCTGCAATTCCTGCTTTTCTTATACTTGAAATAGCCCTGAGTAATTGAGCTAGATCAGGTTGGAAAAAATAAGGATTCATAAATAGGTACTCCATTTCAAGAACTTGCACAAATGAAAACCATTTGAATTAATGGTGCATAATAAAAAGAAAACATAAAGAAAACCTTCAAGCTCTGACTATTTGTAGAATGGGCAACTAGTTTATATTCCAAACAATGAATTACAGTACAAGAAGCTTCCATATGAGTCAGTAGACTATAGGACTGTTAAAATTCTATAGAAGAAATCATTTAGAGAAGATGGGAGTATCAAGTGGGTCTAAGCAGCTCATAGATCGATATTTATCATGTACAACACCAATTCACTCTACTTTGCACACAGGATCGAGATAAATCCAAAAATGTTGAAACCTCTGACAAATGCAAGAGCATAAACAACAAATGCCAGCATAAGAGATTAGCAATAGCATAAACATGCTATACAGTAGTTGTTATGTCTTTGTGAAGGCGATCGGATCAGTCTTCAAAACTATTGAGATCTATTGAGGAAATTTGGAAACCAATCAATTAGTCTGTTGATAGTTACAAAATCTCTAAGTTTTATAAGATAATGAAATGGTGATGATAAACTAAGTATTAGTATATTTTTCAATGATTTTATATTAAGATTTTGATGAATTCCTTTAGTTTACCCTCATACTCCTCCCAAAAAGGAGTATATGCCTATTCCTATATTCATCTCTTGCACCAGGGGCTTTTACTCCTTTTAGTATATGCCACATTGAATCTAAAAGAGAGAATGGGAAAAAAAAAAAAAAAATACTAAAAGAGAGAATATGAGATAGAAAGATGATACTAAAAAGAGTATATACCACATTGAATACTGCTAAAAGTAAGCACGGATGGTAGCTAGTACAATGGATTGGTATGCTTTATTCCTTTCCAATATGTGCTTGAAAATTTCAAGGTATACTACAATATATTAGCAAAACATCACACGAAATCAATTCCATAACTATATTGAAATGGTACAAGGTCCAATGACAAATATGAGGATTTAAGATGATCATCTATGGTAATCATAGCAACATCCAATGACAAATATGGTCTATATCCATAGATAAGGTGGATGCTACACACATACATGTGATCCCTTCTCTCCCCCCCCCCCCACCCACCCCCCCTCCCCCCCCGGCCCAAAAAAAAAAAAAAACTATTTAAATTAATTTGGTCTATTTAATTAGATCTCCAGTCAAACTAAAAAGATAAATTAGATGATTTAAATAAAAGCATCATGATTTTTCTCTAGTCGGTTACTCCAAGTTTAGTTCAAGTTTAATCTTGTCATGTTGACCAAGTATCATTTTCCTTTTGAATCCAATGGGTCTAGTTTATATATTTTAATTCGCCATGAACATGACCCGATACGCTAGTGTGTGAACATAGAGACAATAAAAGGACTCACAATAGACGCATTTTGTTTCAATAAAAGCTTAATGCATCATAAAACACAAAAGGCACCAGCTATTTTTTCATTAAAACAAGTATCTCCACCAAGCATCATTTTTCTTTTGAATCCAATGGGTCCAGTTTATATATTTTAATTCTTCATGAACATGAACTGGTACGCTAGTGTGTGAACACAGAGAAAAAAGGACTCAGTGGACACATTCTGTTTCAATAAAAGCTTAATGCATCATAAAACACAAAAAGCACTAGCTCTTTTTCATTAAAACAAATATCTCCACATAACTGATACTAGACATACTCTGTTTCAATAAATGACGAATCCATCACTTGCCCTCAAAAAAATAGAACCAAGAGACAAAAAGAAACCTTAATTAGTTATAACTCCACATAACTGACCAGGACCCCTATTCTTATTCATGAAAATCATGTTGTTTTGTTTTCTAACCACATCAATGAAAACCCAACACTCCTATAGTGCAGACAACCCTCGGCACCAACAACATCAACCCAATTCCTAAATTTTAGTAACAGTAGCCCCTATAAGCCAAATATAACTCCACAACGTCCAAGAATTATTGTCATAAAACTAACAATCAAGTATACTTTTCAGTAGTAACTGCCATAAGCATAAATCCTCCTAATTGATTATTATTTAACCAAAAATATATTTGAACTGCCATGAAAGCAACTTAGAAGAATTTAATGTCAAACACATTTGGAACCAAGTGATGTCTATAAGCATAAATCCAATTGAAAAATATCTCACAATAATGAGTATTAAGCTAGGAATCCAACATTGTAAGGACTAATATCAAGTTGAAATTGACTAAAAAAATCAAAATATAAATGAGCCCAACTCAAATAATTCATATATAAACCAAACAAATTAACAAAAAATGATACAATTGAAGATATGTACAAACTAAATACAATGCATCAATCACAACTAATGGATTGACAAGAGGTAAGTCCTCAACTAGGGTTTTAAGTGGAACAAAACGATATAATAGAAGATATTAGGGTTTAGAACTGCCGAAAAACAAAACAAAGAGATGACTGGAAACAAAAAGATGACCAGAGGAGGGAGAGAGAGAGAGAGAGAGAGAGAGAGAGAGAGAGAGTCGCTCGCACTAGTTAAGCTAAAGCTTCCAATGAGTGAAAGCAGACTGAACAAAGAGGACAAAAGCTAACTGAACGAAGGAAAGAGGAAACAAAAGGAGAGAGACGTTACTTTTAATAGGGATATTTTTGTAATTTTGAAGAGTGAAGACATTTTGTACTGCGCATTTTATTTTTGTAACGTGGGATATATAGAACAATTATTTTGAAGTTTGTCCTCTGCTCTAGGAAATTTTTTGTCCTGTCCCATTGCTCTTTCAAAAAAAAAAAAAAAAATAGACAAATAAATTTGTCCAGTCCTGTCTCATAAATTGCAGAAAATAAAACGCAACCTAAAGAAAGCGTTTAAACTGGACAGGAAAGAGGAACTAGACAGTATAATACAAAAAGTACTAGACAGAACAATTCCCTTATATTTTGTTTGGATTGTATGGGACTAAATAAGGATTTTTATCCTATCCAATGTTTGGCATATACAAATGCATGATAAAACATTATCTTTTGACCGTTATACCCTCATATCGTAATATATTTATTTAATTAATTTTACTATATTATTTAATAAATACAATTTAAAAAGATTAATGTATATATACAATTAAATTAGTTACATATTATAATAAATAAAATCCATAATGAAACTATGTTTTCTTTTCTTTTTCAAAAATTCACTACCTAATTAAAATATTAAATGTTTATATAGTAAATTAATTAGCTTAATGTTTAAAAATTATAAAATTAATTAAATAAAAACTATCAATATTAAGCTAATTAATTACATAACAATTTAGATATTAATTAATTATTAAATTAATAGTTAATCATAAAAAATAATATATCTTCACTTTAATTATGCTTAATCAATATCCAATTGTCATTGAAGTTTTTCTAGTTCATTGTCATTCAACAAACTTCCAATTACCTATACTAGTTATACCAAAATACAAGAATAAAAAGGATAATGACACAACTTAAATAATCATCACAATAGCAATACATATATGCTTTAATTTCAAAGTCATATATTAAATTTTACAATAGCCAAAAATCTATAAGTAATATATAATCAATACCATCATTATTCTGGTCAATTTATGTAGAGTAACTAGTCTAGCTAGCAAATATTACAAAACACCATGAAACATGAAACTTAAACAAAATATCACAAATCCCTACACCATCATTTGTCTTCTTGTGCAATTAGATGTATGTCATGAACATTCAGAAAGGTACAAACCCATCATCAAAGGAAGTGTAATATATAATTAAAACCATGCATGGTTACAAGCTTAAAGTAAGCTCTTAGATGATTGGTCCTTGTATTTATGATACAAAACTTTAATTGCAGATGGTACAAGAACTTGGAGATGAGAGGAGTTTTATTCCCCAAGAACCAACCCATGAAATTACAGTCAACACTTTGGAATGCTACTGATTGTGCTAGTGAATACAGACTGGTCCAAAGCACCATTCGTAGCATTCTATGGGAGCTTCAATGCCCAAGCCAACATTTTTGCAATTATTTATCAATTAATCAACAATTGAGTCCTCAACATCTAACACCTCATTCTCCTATAAGCTAACAATTATCTGCCGTTTTCTGTCCTCTTTTATGTGAAGTTCTCTACATAAATGGAATTCAATTTGTTGACACTCCATTAATACTTCAAACTGTTATGTTTGGAAGCCAAGGAATAGAGTTTATTACCTCCTACCTTTGAGAAGATCAAAAAGGTTTCCTCCATAATCTCAATGAACTACCATCTAGTTTAAAATTTGGCAACGGTACTTATGAACTGTCAAACATAACATATCCCGAGATGCTTTGAGGGTAAGTGTTTGCTTTATGTATGTCTCTCCTCTTCCTACATGTAGGAAATTTAATTATAGTGGACAATTAATATAATCCATATAGACTTAGCGAATCTCCTATCTGCAACCACTTTCTAAACTATTATAACTATTATAATTTGCAAAGTCTATGCAGAAAGCTTCCATATAACCTTTTTCTCATGTCTTTCCTCATTTTTAAGTCAACTCATCATTCCAAGCACCACTAACAAATACACACAAATTGACTGAAAGATCCAAACAATAACAAACAAAATGTGCATCAATTACCCAATTCACTCTATTAATTTACGACTATTGATTATGGACATGTAATGGGAACGACATCGAAATATGACAGCATAGGTCCACTCCATCGTCAATTAACCACATTCTCTAAACAGAATTACCACACAGTAAACAGATTCCCATTATATCAGCAATCAATGGATATCACAGACAGGAATTAATTATTGTTATGTTCAACAAAGGAGGATATGATTGAACAAAGAAAATTGTGTTGCACCATCTGACATGTGATAAAGCTGTTATTAAATAAAGAGGACCTAAGTTTAATGACCATACATCTGCCAACTGATAAAAGAAAGATTGAAAGGTTAGACAAATCATAGAATATCACTGACTCATATTTAAATGACCAAACAGAAAGTAAGGTTATATATCTTTTTCAAGTGGAACAATTTTTATTTTCGCTAAAACAAAGCTATATATAGCTAAACAAATAACTCAGACTTCCATATTTATTGCTTTTGTTTGCATGTATGTATAGATTGGCATTTACTGATATCGAATAGGTAGCATGTGTTACATGGATGGTAAAACTTACAAAATTATATTCTACAAGGGCATTTTTCAGATAAAGGGCATACAAAAACACCATTAGTATAGCAATTATATTATATAGTGAACTCCTAAAATCAGAGTTCTCTCTGTCAAACTATTCCAAGGGTGAAGATTCCCTCTAACAAGCTCTCAAATACCTGTCTTTTCTTTATGTATTTCACTAGTGCAAGCTAGGTCCAACACTATAGGCATTTCATTAAGATTTTTGGGCTAACAGGTTAATCAAAGTTTAAATAGGGAAGAAGCTCACCACAAGATCAAATAGTTCCATGTCACATTTGACTTTATTTAATAAATTGAAACATGGTGGATCACAGTGAATATCATCCCACACATAAAAAGTATGTTGAACCATTAACAAGCCACAACATTGAGATGAATCAGTTATATTTCAGCAATTAAAGATCAGTTCAAATCCCAAGAGGGAAAACACTAATTTTTCAAGGCATTCACTTATTTTCTTACCATGGAATGACAGTAGCTAACCCGTGAAATCAGCTACTGAAGGAAATACCTAGCCTACATAAAAATAGATCCAAAATAAGCACAAACACAAAACATAAATAAAGTGACTTCTTCAATCAATCCATACTCTCTTGACTGTAAAAACAGAATCGAAAGGGAAAACCAGAATTTTCATCATACCCAAAACACCATATCAATTTCTATCAAACATCTCCTCTTTTTTTTTTTTTTTTTTTTTGATAAATAGAGCATCTCCAATTATTTTCTCATAATAGTAAAACTACAATTTAAAACCTTTGCCAGTAAAAGCATTTGGTATGCAATTGCCAACATATTGGATATATCAACGAAAAAGATGTGCACATGTATTGCCTTTCATATGATCAAAATACGTGAATACTATCTGGGGCAAGTATGGCACATGTCTGAGCTAAATAATAAACTGTAGTCAACCATGCAACAGAGAGACAAATTTTGTTCATAACATGGAAAATTAACAAGTTTCCCCATGTGTTCGCTAAGTATGATGAACTACAAAACCATCTCAAGTAAACTAAACTAGCAAGTGCCCATGTAGCACTCTCTTAAAAGGAAAATAGATGGGTCCTTCTATATCAACATAAACATAAGAAAAGGTCCTAACCCACCCATTTTGCTCTGCTAATCAAAATTACTCAGCAACAAGAAAGAAATTCATTTTGAACAAATCATTAACCAAAGTATAGTTGTTCAAAAGAATAGTAAAGATGAGAGTATAAAAAAGGAAAAACAAAAATGGCACATGAACAAGTGACAAGGGCAGTTATATAAATTAAAACATAGCAAAGATTAAATTTTTACAGAAAATATACATTAAACATATGACAATGGAACATAGGAAAATGTGTGCGTTGACAATGGAACAGTGAAAATTAGATCATGACATGCAAATAAGAATATAATCTAAAAGACTGACATACCCAGAAATAGCATATTCAAACAACTTTCCACTATTGGAGAAAATGATGACAGCAACTCTAGCATCACATAACACAGAGAGCTATTGAGCCATTTTAAGCAGCCCAGTTCTTTTAGAATGTAGCTTGTCTACTATTTGCATTCTCAATATCACTCATTAAACTATACATGCCAATCAATGAAATAAGCACATATATATCACCCAAAATCAATCCATGAACACTTTTTCGATAGCTAACATATACTTTCATCTAATTAAATAAGATAATAGAAACATATAATGTAAACAAAACACCTGAGGATATAAAAACCCTAATTTTTTCGTTCCTCATAAAGGAAAAAGGAAAAAAAAAACCCTAATTTGATCAGTTGCAAGGAGACAAGGGATAATATCAAAATCAACTATATGCATATAATATAATGCATCGAAACTTACTTATTGCACTTCTTGGAGGAGATTTTCCCACAAAATCAAACAAAACTAAATTCAATCATAGTCCAGCACCATAGAAAATAAGAGAGAGAGAGAGAGGGAGAGGGACTTACAAGCTAGCATTCAAGTAGATGACTCAATGAGCTAGGGTTAGGGCTCAAGGAAGTAGAGAAGCAAAATTAGGGTTTGGTTCACAACAATGTGCATTGAAGCTATGAGCAAAGGAGGTAATTTTTTGAAAATTGGCTTGTTCGAAGAAGGATAGACTGGGGCTTTTGGAAAATAAGGCTTCGTAGTCCTATGAAACAATCTCTTGTCCTATCCTCTATATGGGGCATTTTTTTTAAAGAGTTGTCTAGTTCTTTAGGAGTCTTATGTCCAATCCTACGCCAAAAAAAAAAAAAAAAAAGAAAAAAAAACAAACGTAGGACTATGGATTTAGTCCTGTCCTGTCCCATGAACTAATGGGAACCAAACATTGCAAAAAGGAACTAACAAAACTAAAAGGTGTGAGAAGTCATAAGTACATAGCCTAGATGCTGGACCTAAAAGGCATAGGCCACGAATGCATATCCATCCTCTTAGTTCATTGCCCATGAATGACTTGCATGTAAAATTCTGGACAGTAGATAGGAATATACCTCAGCGAACCAACTCTTGACATGCTATACATTTCCAAGACCTGAAAATCTTAAACAGCTGAGCACAGACTGATCATCTATGCTTGTTTACTTAGGCCATGGAAGAAAAGGTGTTTCTTTCTCTTTGAATGGCTTCCAGAGTTCTTTGATACAACACAAGGGACAAACTGCACCTGACCAAGGCAATTAACTTTTAATTAGCGATTCTGCTGAAGAAGAGGTCGATGGATCCTCATGTTTCAATATCTAAGAAGTACTTGAGGCTGTTAGTCTCAATGTTTACTGTTGTAGTATTGTAGTTTTTCTGATGCAATTTTAAGAAGTGGTAATTTTTTTATTTTTTCAGCTCAAAACTTTCTCCTCATGAGACGGCTGTTTATGTTTACTAAAACAAAATGCAAGAATTGCAGCAAACAATGCATGGATTAACCAGAGAGTTGTTCCTGATGCCAAAATCTTGGAGCTTGGAATCATCATCCAGTAGCTTCTGATTATGGTATGACAGACAAAAGTTCGCCCACACATGCTTCCTGAAAAAGCAACCAACATATTGAGATCTAGTCAATACTTTGCCTCTTAACAAGGGAATCAACTGCTGAAAGACATGTTACAGTTTCCAATTTCTTAAGCATCTACCCCCTTGTTTTAGCATCACAAGAGATTTAACGATAGGAAAAAAAAGCACAACATTATCTGCCTGATTAATCCAGTGAAGGCTTAAACTTGAAAAGGTACTAATACTGATCAAAAGAACACTACTTAAGCATAAGGTGTTAAATAGATTTACATCACTATACCAATAGACTCAACAGGTAATAGGGCAGGAATGTTGCAGTAGTAATTATGCTATCATTTTGTGTTTCACTGGCAACATCAAAATAAATATAGGCATATCTTTATTTCAACCAACAGTTAATCTGCAAAGAAACATTTGAACTAGACCATTATTAACACAATGAAACATATAAGATCCTATTGTCATCTGCCCAACTCGCTGCATGAGGGAAGCTCTAGCAGTGAAGGTAGCCTGTCTAGGTATGAACGTGCTCTCCATCATTGAAATGAAATGGCACAGAATGACCCAATCTAGTATGATGGCATAGTAATTTTAAAGAGGGTTATACTTCCATTTTATAGTCCAGTCGCTTAACTGTATATTTTGATGACCAAAAACACCAACTGTGTCTCAATACCAAAAGGGCACTACGCAGAATTCATCTGCAACTAACCCAACTATAATCACTGTATCTACAGAGATATAACTGCATAATTCTACAAACAGCTTACAGTAGCATACCAAAAACACATGGCAAAGAGGACTAATAGTATGCAAATTTCTACTCGGACCAATAATTGATGTACAAAGAAACACTTAAATCAGACCATTACCAACATGATATGAGTTATGATAAACTATCTTTTATTACTACCAAAGCTGCTTCTTCAAACCATCTGCTTAAACGAAGGCAGCCAGTCTTACTATGATCGGCCAACATAGAAAGAAAATAGCACAAAATGGATCACTTTAGTAGCTGAGCATAATAATTTCACAGATGATCATAGATCAACCCTTTAGTCCAGAAGTGTCCTAATACCTGGCTCAAGAGAGCACTACACTCAAGTTATGCACCAACTAGGACATCTTTAATAATCATTAAATCTCTGAAGAAATAGCTGCACCGTAGAATACTATAAACTGCAATCAATAGAATAATAGAATAATAAATTAGAAAAAAATTACCGATGCTGGTGGAGTCTAATTTGAGAACAGAGATACGCATAGCACTGCCCAATCCGAGACTAATGAGCGTATCGACATCGGATAAAGTAGGTTTCTTAGCGACATCGGAGAGTATAGGGTCTTGGAGTAGAGCAGTCAGTTTGGAACTCAGTTTCTCTCTCTTCAGGTATCCTACTACTCCAGCTTCTTCGTCTTTATTGGAGCTGGACTCCATTGTCATTGAGGAGCTAAACTCTCTGATTCCCTTAACATGAGACAACACAGGCACGCGGTAACCGACGATTGGATGGGCCTATTTATTTTGTCTTAAAAAAGTCACGTTCTTAGGCCTCGGTATGGCCCAGAACCACTATGTAGGGCCATGTTTCTGGCCTGGTATTGTAATCTTTTCAAGGTATGAATAAAATTAGGAATCTTAATATCACGATGTGAGACATATCAAATGTAAATTATAGGGCGGCCTAGTTTGCCAGTTGTGTTCAATGTGATAATATTATAATATTAGATAATTCTAAAACTTTAATCACTACATAAACTGAAAAACTAAAAAAAATTCGTGAATCAAACACACCTTATTTATAAGTTTCCTTTTTTTTTTTCTCCCCCTTTTTTCCTTTGCAAAACGTGTATTTTATATTATTTACTAGTGAAGTTGTGTTTTCCTAAATAGACTACTAATATAATTAAAAATACTTAATTAATGTAATAAAAGTAGACAAAACAGAAAAATGCAAAGGTAAAAGAAAAAAGAGAGAGAGAAAGAAAACACCTCCTTAAAAATGGTCCATGCCTAGCTTTGATACCTAATGAAAAATCTACATCTCTAGTGGGTTAAAACATATACTTAAAAGCAGACCTATAATTTGTTACCGTTGAACAATAGTAATAATGCATAATCCCATACCGTTGTACTTCATGATTAGGTATCAAGACTTCAACAAAAGCCATATTGTATTTCTTCTTTCCGTTTCATTATTATGGGTAGAATATACCATATGTTAATTTAGAAGCCTTCTTAGATATACAAGGGAGTAAAATTGATGGCACAAGATTAATGGAAGAAAAAAAAAACACAACACTTGCATTTAAAGACAAGACACCAATATAGAGATATTATGCTCTCAATAGATCAACATTTGTCCATCACACTTCATTAAACCATCAAGTTCCAACTAATGGATTATGCAAAATCACACATAAACATATCGTTTATTCTGAGCCAACTCTATACTCCAATCCCATCAAAGCAAAATCTCAAACCATGCCTCAAATCTTCTGCATATCAACCAACTTCTTCCAAGACTTCCTGCTCCAAATCTCTTTCCACCATCGATCCACATTCTTCCTTGAACTAAATAACTCTCCCTTATTCCCCGTGGTCGCCAAATACGAATGTTAGGTAAGTGGGATAATCTGCTAATGTGAACTCATCACCAGCCAAATACCTACTTTCAAGCCTTTGATCATTCACATCGAGGATCTTAGATAGCTTTCTTCATTATGTTTTACATTGCTTTGTCTTGTTTGATGTCATTGAGAGGCAAATGCAAGCTAGAAAAGCAAAGCAGATGAAGGTGGATTGTAGCTTTGTCCTTCAGCTTGAGCCATTGCTCTATGTATGCTTTCACTAAGGGGTTTGTTGCATAGAGAGATTTATTTTCCCTTGTCGGGGTTTCTCATAGATTTAGCAACAAATAGCTTTTGATTCTGGATACATAATCAACATATGGCAAGTTCAGTTATGGATCATCAACAACATAGAACATATATAAAAAAAGAAACCAAGATGGAATCCTAGTGCACTTACAAAACCCTCCACTTTGATTGGCATTTCTATACCAAAAGCAAACACGAGTTAACAAAACAAATACAATCTTTAACTAAGACCTCAAACAGCTGTCACAAATTAAACCTATGGATTGAATGGAACTAGATCGTAAAACGTAGAATGCAACTCAAACTCATTCTTAAATTCTAGAAAATCCAAAATAGCTTAGATTCATTCCTCCCAAAAACCTTTCAACTTTCACCAATTAGCTATAGATTACACAAGGAGATCATCCTCCAAATTAAAGACAAAATGCTAAATTTGTGCGACTCAAAGAAGTGACTCATATATCAATATATAACTAAAATGACCGAGTTAATTTTGACACCACAGAAAGATGGATGATGGGACAAAAAATTGCTAATTCATCCAAAGCCATCAAACCCGACCAACCAGCAACTATATATGAACTAAATGCAAACTACTGGGATGATTCAATGCAATGGAGTAAATACGATACCAAGGTAAACCCATGTAAATAGCTATTATGAACCATCTTAGATCTGGAAAAATCAGCTATATTTTTCAATTTTAGGAGGCTTTGTATCAAACTTGCTGCCTTAAGAAACTTTAGAATCAAAAGTTTTCACTGACTGAAGGATATGACCTTAGTTGAACTAGCTGTATAGCACAAGAACCAGATCTTTATATCTTAATTTCATCAAATGGGTAGTAACTATGTAGTATATATAGACAAAATGAAATCACCGCAGAACTCTTAACCTCCATTTTTATAGTAAGTTGAATTCAACGCCACAATAACCCAATTTAAAAAGCAAAACCCATGTCAGGTTAAACAATAAAGCTACATTTTCTTTAACTACTCTTAAATAAGAAAAGAAATCAAACAAATATTAAATAAATAAATAATGGTTGGAAAATACTCATCAATATATTTACCAAAAAGAGAAATGCTCTCGTCCTAGAAAGAAGGCACTTGACCAAATGGTTGTTAAATTACAAAAAAAAAAAAAAATTAATTTAGGCCATAAAATGTATAGTTCCAACTCACTCTACACATACAATGAAGAAATAACAAACCATAAATCAATTTTTATGAATCGATTATAGCAACACCACTAAAAATATCAAAACTACATGTGCACCAAAATTCCACCCTAAAACATGTCGAAACTTGTAGGTGATTGGATCCGGTTGTAATATTCATGTGTATGCAGTGTCTAGCTCGTGCTACACGTGGTTTTAGAAGAGTGACTTGATAATAGCACGTGATGACACGTGAAGATGACTTATGGAGAGATGATAGGGAGGAAGAGTAAGCAATCTCAGATAGCTCGAACGCACGCATGACATGTAGAGAAGTTATACAGCATCAACCCTACAGTTCTTGGAGAGAGACGATACGTTCTTTGTTCTGATTCCTATTTGATCTCTGTGATCACAATCCGACAATACGATAGTGTTTCTTCGAAAATCTAAAAATTTTCTTGTCAAATGAGGAGAACTCTTAAGGTATTTATAGAGTTTGGTTATTGACAGCATCCATTAGATTACAAGGTGTGTCAACGGCTCAGATGAGTCATTCTTCTAATGAATCCTTCTATGAGCTTATTTTGAGTTTAAGCCCATAAGAGCTTCTTTTAAGTGCATGAGCTTCTTTGAGAAATGTTGAAAGCGGATCGGTCCAACGATCCTTACTCTAAGCCCATCATGCCAAATCTCCCATAAGTCATCCCAAAATATAGACTTGACTCTTTAAGCCATGTTACTTAATCCAAGAGGCAAGTCCAAATATTTAAATATAATCAAATTAGCCCTCTACAGTTTGCCCCCTAACTAATTTAGGCACTAATTGCATTTATGTATACTTTGATCAATACTCGCGCATGGTGTTGCCAAATGTTGTCATAGAATTAAATACTTCATTTATCATAGATGGGACATTGAGTAAAAGTCAAGCGCCAATGCTGCAACTCACTCCATTGTATGTAATTGTATTATAGTTTGCAAGTTTGCGGCATCATTCCAGTTGCGCATGTTACCTTAAGTATCTTTGAATGATGTTTTTCTCAAAATGATGTTGCCCCCAAGGGAGTTGTAAAACAATTTCTATCCTTAAAAAAAATTAATTGGGTTGTGGTGATACATGTTAGTAACTTAGACCTCCAAATATTCATTGATTCCATGTGATCCTTGAACATCTCCGTTGATATATATATATATATATATATATATACTCATATGTGTCGCAATACACGAAATCTTAATGCCTTTCAATATCCTTATCAGATAGATTGTCATTGTTGACTCTGAAAATGATTAATATATTTAATATCTCTAGCCTCATGAAATTCAAATCTCAAATACACACACCATCCAGGCTTAAGTCTCTTCGAACGTGATACTCTGATAGTGCATTAATAATGGATTTTTATTCTGACCTCAAATTCCCAAGTGATAATATTATGGAGCATCTTTGTTCTCACAGAAAGCACCATAAGCAATCTTCCAAGTTATTTATTTATTTATTAGCACGTAAAGTCAACGCTTAATGTATCTCGTCATTCCTTCCAAGTAATGTACCCAACATAATATCTTCTTACATTTTTTTTCATATCATTCTTTCAAATCTTTAATCTTCAATTCGTAAAATAAAATAAATCTTCTTTAAAAGATACTCAACTGGATATCACAACTTGACCTCATATCCCTTGATATTCCAATCCGTGTCCTTTTAAAGTATAATAATATTCATATTATATATGCATCCATCCTTACGGATATATATAATTCCTCAACCAAAGAAAAAATCATAGGATTATGTTTCCGTTCACCATCTCTTGCTTTTTTATTCTATATTTGTCATTATTATCACTTTTTTATTCTTTTCTTCACTTTCTACACACAGGTGGCTTTCACTTAACGCAAGCATACAACAAAATGCGAACCATGGACACTTTTTTCAATAAGATTGTGGGTAGGTTAATGCCCTCTTTCCTTGTCACATATTCTTAGTTCAAATATAACTTCACTCTGTGCATATTTTTTGAGTGGTTAAACTTCACTCCACATAATCTTCGAATTATTTTAACAGCCCACAACAATTCCATGATCTTCGAATTTCTCACTTCCTCCTTTTTTTTTTTTTTAGGTCAACATGACTAAACAGCTACAGTATCCATCTTTTGCGACTTGGATGACAGAACAAAATCCCAAACCTGCTATTGGCGTCAATATTAATTAGCATCGTGGTCTTTTATAGAACTGGTAAGTTCTACTCTGAAGTTTGCTGCCTTCCATTTTTTTTTTTTTTTTTTAGAATTTCTATAATGAATATAGCTAGAGTGTGCTCATTGATAAAGGAGCCATAGGATATATGCTTCGTCTCTTTGTTCCGATATCAACATCTCAGTATCATAATTAATTTGTTAGTGGATCTCTTCATTACTGTGGGTTTCTCCACATATAGTTCTCCTAAGATCTTCCTTCTTTCTTCGTCTAGCTTAAATTGCAATAAATTCATTCTGACATTGGCTTGTTCTACCTTGATGCGCTAGGGTGCTAGTGCTGGCTTCTAAATTTGATGATTTATATCTCTTTACTGTAGGTAGTAAAGAAATTGACAATATCGACAATGAAGTAATTGTTGATGGTGTTAATCTCGGGCTTCTTTAACAACACCAATAGGATTGTTAGTTTGTTCAAAAAAGATGACCCTGGAATACAAGTTTGAAACCGACTTGTCCACATATTCTTTTTTTTTTTTTTTGGCCATTGTTCTCCTTTTTTTTTTTAATTTTATTACTTTCTTTTCTTGTAAGATTTGCTTGTTAGTAAGCATTGGGAAACTATTTAAACAACAGTTAGAGTAATATATAATGGCTTTCTTAGTAGCCATTTTCCATCTCTCAGACGAAGCAATTATTCATCACAACTATCCAGTGGCTTTTCTCAGCAGCCATCCATATCCGTCAAGCAGCTTTTTCTTAGTAGCCATCCATCATCAATCAAGTGGCTTTTTCTTAGTAGCCATCTATCATCAATCAAGTGGCTTTTTTTAGCAGCCATCTATCATCCATCAAACTTATAGCTAACTCAGTGCTATAAAATTCGCAGTGATGGCATCGTAGATCACAAACACCATCAACCAAAAGGACCTAATGTTGCAAAGCAGTTTACCTCCTCCAATTCCATCTCCTCGCAGCAACTGGATCGGTCAGACAATTTCTGAAGATTTATTCTAAAGGAGGATTAAGAAGAGAGGTACATGTGGATCGAAGCATTCTGACGACATAAAGCTATGGCGAGCTATCATCTCACAGTGGAGTACCCAGAATCATACCTTTATCGCATCGTGGGGAGAGTTCGCACCCACACTCGAGGATGTGTTCATGCTATTAAGGCTTTATGAATGAGCATACTGACATCACCACCCTTTCTGCTACACAAGAGGAGCAAGATATTCAAGCTGCACTTGTAGCTACATTAAAAGCAAGTAAAGTCAAAGTAAAAAGGTCCATCTTCACTTCCTAGATTGAGCATTTTTTTAACAATAAAACTGAGGATAGAGCCATAGTTTCAAAGTCACATCCCGAGCGTGTGTAAGTATTAAGATTCCTTGCATAAACATGTAACTTTATTACTCTCCTCTTTTTCCTTCTTACTAATTCCCTTTTTGTGTGTGTGTGTGTAGTTATGAGCATTCGACATTATGGCTATCAACATACGTTTTTTCTGGTGGACTAGTAGAAGGAGTGAACCCACAACTATTCTTGTTGGTCATTCGTATAGCAAAAGGCCAGCGCTTTGCTTTAGCGCCTTTTTACTTGGGTTCCTTCTACCGGCCTTAGACTTGTATCACCATGCATCAACTCGCTCAAAAAGGCGTTACATTGTGTATTCTTACACAAACTTGGTGTTTTTACAGCTCTCTATCTATGAGCTGTTTCTTGCATACACGTCTTCCTCCAATACTCAACATAATTCCCAGCTAAAAGATCCAAGGGTGGAGGCAATGTTAAAGAAACGGCCTGTGAAACTCTTATTAAATGTCATTAATGAAGCTAATGAGTTCACATTTCGACCTTATGTGAAGAGAATATCTGGTTGTGAAGATTGTTGCAAGTTTTACCCCTCTAAATCGGATGTCTTCGTGACATTGGTAGACAATCGTGAAAGTTTGGATTCTTATGATTCAGGGTTTATCATGTGGTGTACCTCAGGGTATTTGCCATCACTACAAGATAGCAAGAACACCATCGATACTTTTCTAGAGTAGAGAGTGATGGTATACTCACCCCATAGAGTTGCTCGTCAGTTTGGTTTTGATCAAGGAGTACTTGGTTGATTCCTCCATTAGACAACTTTAGTCACTGTTGTAAATCACTTTCTCAAGAACATAGTAATTTGATTCATCCATGTGTATGAAAATTATTCTTTCCTTCTATTAGTTGCATAGAAGTGGCTATAACCGGTTGGTTAACTTATTAGACAGGCTGCCTAGAAAGTTTTAGAGAATATGTGTATGTTGTAGCGCTTGATACTCTAGAGACGCTAATATATACAAGTATGAGTTTTACCTCCACCTTCTGTCAAAACACGTGATCCGTAATGATTCCAAGGCTAAGTTAAAAAATCATGCCTCGTATGATAAAACAAAAACAACTCGAGATCCTTAGGCCAACACAAGGGTAACACATGATTCCAAAGCCAAATAAAAAAATGATCCATCAATTGATCTTTTTGACAAATGCTAGTCAAGCTAAGCGTGCTTGCATTCGCGAGGTATCACACTAATATAGCTCTGTTCATATTTCATGTCGGTTTTCTTTTCTTTTTTTTTTTTAATTACACTAATGCAGCTTTTTTTTTATACGTGTTAAAAGATACCGGCTTAACTTATCAACCAGATAACAACATCATTGATGTTCGTGCTCCTCTCAGCAGTGCTATCATGTATCCCTTTCCTCACTTGTATGGCAATCATGAGGAATTCCATTCCGAAAGGCATCATGTGCCAGTCATGTCAGTGAACAAGGATGATGAAGATACAAACCCATCCGGCAGCAAAAGTACACACAATCTTATTAATAACAAGGAGGGAGTTTCTTTAGCAACCAAAGATGAAGAACTTAATAATACAGAGATTGTTGGCAAGCCTAGTTAGATGGAGCCACATGAGATGAATGACGGAAATTCCGACTCAGTACCTATTGAGGGGCTTGAGAATGAGACATATGCTAATGCTTTGCTTCTAGTAGGAACTTATGACGGTAATGCTAATGCTACATCTCTTAACGCTTCACAGCACTTCTCCCCATCTGATGAGGTTCCTCTACTTGCCACATCTCCTGCTCAGGTTACCTCTTTTTCTAATGTCCCTTCTTCCCCAGTTGTTGGCATGTCATTACAACATGAGATAGCAACTCCTAACACAAGAGCAACCACCAATGAGATTACTTCTTTCCACGAATTTGCTATGCCTTCTTATCTTATAGAGTCATTAGAATGGTTATGTTCCATAGAGGGAGAATTCTAGATAGGGTGCTTTGTTCTAGGCACCAATGTAGCTGATGTCATGATAATCTTGTTGGGGCAAGCGATTTAGCTTCTTGACAGGCCATGGGATTCATTGTCAACCGAAGAGCTTGAGTTGTTGATTAAGGGGATTACTAGGGCTCGTGGCCTTAATTTCAAAGTTAAGAGTTTAGAGCATGTTGCTAGTAAAGCCCAAAGAATGTTGAGTTGCCATGCAGTTGTACAAAGGCATAACAAGTTGAGAGCTGAACTTGAGGAGGCAGAGTCTGAGATAAAAAGACTTCTTGGTAATGAGGACACTTTTGCAATTATAAAGTCGGATATTGATCCTTGAGTTGATGATTGGCATCCTGCACCAACATATGCTATTTGCTATATATATATATATATATATATTTTAGCACTTTGTATAAAAAATCATTTGGATTTGGAACGAATAGTATTTCTATTTCTTTGTTCAGTTCATTATGCTTGTATTGCAAATTTTTTTTCATTGTGCACTCGTAAGTTACTATATTTACTAAACAGCAGCAACAATCTCTATTCACGAAGAAACAAAACTGGGCTTGCAAGGCCGTCGTCTAAGCCTTTTAGTAGGTACCCACACATCGAAGAGTGTTTTCCACATGCAAGCGGTGAACTGTTATAGCATGTTCATTTGCATTAAAGCAGCGATAACGATATACATTACCCTAGTTAAGAAAGACACGCATATAAATCAGTTAAGGGGGTATTACCCACTACTTAATTATTGATCTTGTAAGTACGTGATCATGTAATATTTTTAAATCAAAGAGCTTATTAACATCACGTTCTTAGAACATAGTTTTTTTTTTTTTTTTTTAGCAGTAGTGATGCTTAATTTATTTATTGCTTCATGCATTATGTTTTAAATTTGCGTTAAGGAGATCAATCTCTAACTTTGCAGCAACATAAAATATTAATAAGGAAAAATCATAAGAAAAATGAGCTCGCATGAGATGAGCTATTGTAAGCCCCTAGATTTTTCGATAATATAAGAAAACCCCTAGAACCTGAAGTCAAACTGGAACCCTAAAGTTAACCTAGTTATATGATTAGTCTAGTGAATTTAGATCCGGCAATCCCGCGTTCTTAAATCTTAGAAAACGAAATTGAGATAATTGTGGAATATGGTTCCTAATAATATAGGAAAGCTTAAAAATATTAGATTTGTAATTTTCTAGTGTCCTTCGGATCCGAGCGGGATCAGTTTTCAAAAATCGTGCCCCGGTGCACCGAATAGTGAAAATATTCCGACAACACCAATAGATTCGTAAAAATGTAAGGTTTTCAAAAATATCAGTTTAGAATTTTTCGGTAACTAAAAATATCAGATTTAGGCTATTTACGCATATTTTCTTTACTATCGGTATTTTAATTGTCTAGTCTACTATTCATAGTACTTTTTCTACTATTCATTACTATTCATCTATATCTACTTTTTCTTACGCTTTATTCTTATAGTCTATCATACCTATACCTTACAATTTACCTTCCCTATACAACTTTAATCACATCATACTTTACATATTACTTCTTTTTTATTACAAAACTCTATAAAACTCTCCCAAAATCACTCCATAAAGTTCCTCTTCCAAAATCTCTCCCAAGTTCTCTCTTTTCCTTATAAAACAAAGTCCCACATAATACTATAACCCATTCTTTTCTTTTTCAACAAACAGATAACCTTAGGCAAAAGTTTCTTTCATATATTCATCATGTTCATACAACTTAGCATGAGCTTAGTGTATGTTTCTTAGACTCATGAGAGTTAAAGAAGTAACAATATGTTCGTGTTGTGTTTTTGTTCATGTTTCTATTCTTTTCTTTATGTTAATATTATGTTGTTATTATTATTGTTATTATTTTTGTTTATAATCTAACTTATATAAAGTATTATGTATATTATGTATATATTTATTTAGAGCATATAAGCTCATTTGTTATTTATTGATTTTCATGTTGTGCAATTTATTTACTTATTTTATGCAATTATTAAGACTAGTCTTTCTAGTCTTAGACTTGTCCATATCAAGTCAAAACAATTTTTCTTTCTTTGCTTTTCCTTTCTTTTGAGGAGTAGTCTACTCTTAGTCCTGGGATACCTTGATGAAGCTAAGGTCCCCAATACTTAACTTTACTTTTTGCTCTTATATAATTTATCTTATTATGTTGTTTTTATATTTCTCATAGTTACATATTCTCATTTATGCATGAACATGTTGTTATTGTCTCAACTATAATGAAAATGAGTTTTCTTAAGTACTAAAAATAAGAACTTTCTTTAAAAATAAATTTTATCACATAAGAAATTATTTTTCCATAAAGACTTAAAGTTTTTTCTTAATAAATATTTTCTAAAGTTAGATAAGTTTAGCTCAAGTTTTAGTAATAATACTATATGGTATTTTATTAATGAAAATAAAGTTATCACAAACCCTCTTTTAAACCAATAAAATAAGAAAGTTTCTTTAAACTTAATTCCTTATTTAACCAAAAGTTTTTTTAAACTCATTTATTCAGGTTTTCTACCAACACTCTAGAATACTAAAGTCTAGACAAGTTTTACAAAATTATCAAAAAATAACCTTTCTAAAGATAAGCCTTACTTAGGAAATAAAAATAATAAATAACTTATAAAATTATTGATATTATTCTTTTAAAGTGGATCTACCTTTAGAAAAACTTTAGAACATATAACCATGAAATTTAGAAGAACTATATTTTCCAAACCACTAGAAATAAATTTATGGGAATCTTAAAAGATTAAAATTTCTTTTTGAAAATGTTATTATTCTCAAGATGGAGTTAAAAGAAGGAAATACTTACTGATAAATTTTCCAAATAAAACTAAAAAGCAGATTTTCAAGTCTTAGCTTTTCTCACTTTCTAGACACATTGTTTTACAAGATCATTATTGAGACAACACCACTAAATTCATGCATATGGTTTGAGTCTATATATATGTATTCAAAGGATTTTTCAAACCATACAATTATTTATATTTTTGTACAAAAGCTCTTGAATGAAGAAAAGTTTGAAACCTGAGTTTGAAATTTGGAATTTTCGCACCAGATCTGTATGTTATTATTTCGAGACCCAAATGACTTTTTTTGATAAAAATAACCTTAGATATAGATAGATCTTTTCGAGTAGGTAGAAATTGATATATAATATGCGAAATTCCGAGTTAAAATGAGCAAGTTATGGCCATTTTAAGTTGGGATTTCCATTCATATTACGATTTTTACGAATTCAATAAGATAGAATTATAGAGTTTGAATAGATCTTGGATGAAATACTCATGTCGGGTATTTCTTTTGTTTAGGTGTCGAGGACCAAGATCTTCTCTTCCTCGAGAATTACTTCGACTCCTAGAAGAACGTTATGGACGAGTGAGTTTCCTTATGTTTATGTATTCGCGCATGTGCTTGTAGAATAGAGCACTAGATATTAGGAAAAGATAAAATTGATATGCATGTGAGATATCATGGGAATTATGTATGTGAATTGTTTTTGTGATCAACGAACAATAAGTATATCGGAACCCGATTTGTGATTGATATAAATGTTTCCATGTATGTATTGCTATGTGTGCAAATATTGTTTGATCGCTTTAAATGATTTAATGTCATATTGAAATCCCCATATAATAAATTGCTCATGCATATTACTTAGAATATCATTTCAAAATTTTGCTACTACTCCTCAGCGTGGGACCGGAAAGGTAAGCTGCCTTGCTACAATCTTGAGACTTTAGGATGTTTGGGGAATAGGGTCTCAAATTGTAGCCAAGCCGGATCGATCGCTTTGGGTAAGGAAAGCCCGGGGACTAGTAGTACGGTTCGTTGGAACCCCAAGACGCGTGCAACTTTAAGGAGGTCGTTTGGGACCCAGTTCAAAGCATTCCCTAACCACCGATGGAGGGGTAAATCCATCACACATACGAAACCAAATAGTCGTATGTATTGTTTGATCATATGGTTGTTGCATTTCATATGCTTGTTTAATAAACTTGGTTGATTGTCTGTTATGAGTACTTTTGCGTAAGGAATATCTTAGTAAGCTAGTCATGCTTATACTCCCATAGACTTTTGACATTGCAGGATTATTCTTTTTGCACTCGAGACCATCTTGAATATCTGGGTAGAATCTTTATTTTGGGAAGCTTTTGGAGGAATTCTATTTTGAAGTCTTAGAGTAGATTTCTTCTAAAATCTTCTAGCTTTTGTTATTTATCTTAGTAAGGCCATATTATTATGAGATTTATTGTGGGAATGCCCCTTAGAAGTTGTAAGACTTTCTTTTTCAATGAAATATATTAAGTGTTATTTTGTATGTTTTGCTGCCAATATCTTAAAATATATTACTTCACCGGTATCCCTTTGATGTGAATGTACGCCTTGTACCGATAGGGAAGCTTTCAAGTGACTGAGGTAGTCATTCTTAAGTTTTAATATTGCATACGGCGGGCTGTTACGTTTAGAGTACCCGTTGGGGTGTGACAGCTCTTTATTTCAATAATATGACTGGAATACATCATGCTTACGCAGATGAAACTTCTTAATATATAGAAAGTTCACAGGAGTAGTGACAACATCTGTTTTTAGATTTTGAAGTTTACAATAACCACTTTCGTGAACTTTGTCAACAATGAAAGGTCCTTCCCACTTTGGTGTAAACTTCGATCCTGGAATCCCTCGATGTACATGATCTGCAACATGGAGGACAACATCTCCTTGTTGAAAAGATCGTTTTCAAAGAAGTTGATCATAAGCAATGCTTAGGCGTAGTTGATGATTAGTGAAGTTACACTTAGTTGTATCATGCCGCTCATTTGGTGCTTCTAAGTCCATCATTCATAAAACGCTTAGCTCTAACTTTGTATTGATAGCTAAGCACGCAGACAGAATCAACACTTTTATTAGCAATGTCGCTTCAGCTCCATAAACTAAAGAAAAAGGTGTCGCTTGTGTCGGTCTTCATTTAGAAGTCCTATAAGCCCAAAGAGTGAGTGGTAATTTGTCATGCCACTCCTTGTGATTGTCATGTACCATGCGGCTAAGCACCTTCAATTGACTCTTGTTTGTGGCTTCTGCTTGGCCATTTCCTTTGGGTTAGTATGGTATGGACTTAACACGATCGACACTATAAGAAGTGAGCAATTGTCGCACATGAGAGTTCTATTGCCTTCTTCAATGGAATTGCCTCCATCCACTTAGTGAAGCACTCAGTTCTTACCAAAATCCAGATGCAACCTTTAGAAAATTGGTGTATAGGGCCAATCAGATCAAATGCCCAAGTATGGAATGGCCAAGGAGTACTCAAACCATGAAGTGCAATTGTGGGGGCATGGATCGCATCCCATGCTATTGATAAACAAAACACTTTTTGGCAAAGTTGAAAGAGTTTGCTTCCATTGTTAGCCAATTGTACCCCACATTGAGGTGGTGGTAATATAACTTTCTTCCTCCTTGTTGTCCCCACAGTCTCCAGCATGTACTTCAAATGATATTGTCTCTGTTTGAGGAGATGACATACATCTGAGTGGTTTTCCCATGAATGATACCTCGTGTAACTCTCCTTCGTACATGAGGCACTTTCTCACCTTCCTTTTCACAAGTTTGGCATCTATGCTATTGGTTAGTAAGACATTATTCTTTAGATAATCGATATACGGATGCCACTAGTCCCCAGCATAGTAATGAAATTACACTCCCTTTCATCTAGCAAATTGGCACACTTAGGACAGTGTGCTTGTGCCTAAGACGCATCTTTGGACATAAAAGGCCAGTAGCAGCCTCTGCATTGGATGCGGCAATATAAAGCTGCACCCTCTTCTCCATACCATATTTTGTGGTACTTATCTAGTGTGAGGCGGGCTTCCTTCATGCCAATACAATGAGATAAGATACCTTCTAAGCCTTTGTAGTATAATATGCTATTGCTATTAACAAAGTGTTTCAATATGGTAACAAAAGTAGCATTAGGGTGCATTAACTGTTCCCCGATTAGTGTGCACCAATCGCCATGCGCTCCTTCTTCCTCTTCAATGAGTTTGATTGTTGCACATGGAATGGATTTCTTAACCACTCAAACGTCTAAGCTGCTATCATTATTCTGGATTAGGACTTTAGATGCTATTGTTGCTAATGCGTCAGCATATCTATTGATAGATCGTGTTGTGTGTTCATACCGCACTAACTGGATTCGCTCACTAAGGCCTATACTACAGCTTGATAAGTAGCGACTGTAGGTTCTTTGATGCCATACTCACCATTTACTTGTTTAATTGGCAAGTTGGGGTCACCACGGATGCATATGTGTTGAACTTCAATTTCTTGGGCAGCAATTAAGCTAAGGAATAGGGCTTCATATTCAGCAGCATTGTTGGTGCATGGAAAGTCAAGCTTAAAGGCTAGGTATCCCATGACCGTCAGGAGTGGTAAATACGACTCCTCCCCCATTCATTTCTCTCTACAAAGCCATCAAACTTGATCAACCATTCTCCATCTGTTTCAATCATTAAAGAATATTCATGGAACTCTATGGGTATGGCATTGATGGTTGTTGCCTTATGCACATTGGGAAATTGTGCCAGTAAATCAGCTAAAGCTTGTGAATTGATCGCTTTAGGAGATTGTACAGTGATGTCAAATTTTCCAAGGAGGAGTAACCACTTAGTAATCTAACCAAATAGTGCTGGCCGTGATAGTAAGTATTTAATAGGGTTCAAGCAAGTGACAAAGATAATCTTGTGTGCCAAGAAGTAGTGTTGCAACTTTTGTGTGGAAAATATCAGTGTAAGGCAATGCTTTTCACAAGCTGTATACTTAACCTCACTTCCTTGTAGTGCTCTACTCATGTAATAAATTGGTCATTCTAAGTTATCTACTTCTTGTGCAAGTAAAGCCCCAATGGACTTATCAATTGATGTAATGTACAAGATCATTGGCAATCCTTTAATTGGCATTGTCATAGTATGAAAGGAGGTGAGTATACCCTTGATTTTTTGAATTTCCTCGTCATGTGATTATTATCATTCAAATGGAAACCCTTTTTCATGAGCTATTGGAGGGGGCTGTGAAATTTCTGTAGGTCGGGCCAAATCTTGATATAGGAGACTTTGCCCATAAACTCTTTAGTTCCTTTTGATTCTTCGATGAAGGCATCAATTGAATTGCTTGTACTTTCGTAGGATCGATTCAATTTCCTTTCCGATGAACCACAAAACTAAGAAACATCCCAGATGCTACTCCAAACACACACTTCAAAGGGTTCATTTGGAGTTTATAAACTCGACACCGTTCAAATACTTTCTTTCAAGTGGACCAAGTGATTAGGTGCTCGTCTTGACTTGATGACAATGTCGTCGACATAGTCCTCCATGAAATCATGCATCAAGTCAGGAATATTGAAGTAATTGCATGATGGTATATGGCACCAGCATTCTTTAATCAATGGCATGACTATGTAATGGAAATTTCCTACAGATGTGCAAAAGTAGTGCATTTAGCATCTCGAATGGCCATCTTAATTTGATTTTAGCCACTAAATCCATCCATGAATGAAAATAACTCATGTCCTGTTGTGCCATCCACTAGCATGTTAGCATTAGGGAGTGGGAAGTCGTCTTTTAGGCAAGCTTTGTTAAGATCCCAAAAGTCAACACATATGCGTATTTGGCCATTTTTCTTCTTTACCAGGGCAATATTTGCTAGCCAAGTGGGAAGCTCAATAGGTTTAATGAAAACCTGCTTTAAGTAACTTCTCAATTTTTGTCTTGATTTGCATCTCTACTTCTGGTCAGAAGACTCGCGATCCTTGCTTTACATTGATCCCTGGTGCAATGTTTAATTTATGTACCACAAGATTAGGGTCGAGTCTTGACATCTCCTCATATGCCTAGGCAAAAACAGCTCTAGACTCTTCAATAGTGCTATGAGAGGTGCTTTGATTTCTGCAGGAGACTTTGCTTATGAAGATTGGCCTGGTGACTCACCTATTGTGTTAGGTCCAACTCTTGTATCTCCTCGGTTTGAGGCTTAACTTGATCTTACATTTGTTGTGGGGGGGGGGGGGGGGGGGGGGGGGGGTTGGTAGGGGGGTGTTCGAGCTCTTGAACTGGCATAGGGTCTGAAGAATATAAGCAAACTTCCTCAAGCCTCCGAGACATCATAAAAGATATACTTTTCATCCGTCTTCCCTAACAAACTTTCAATTTCTCCAACTGCTTTCCTTTTCTTCTTACCCATGACAACCACATGTCTTTCTCTTTTTCTACTGACCCTTTTGAATTTCTTCCCACATAGGCATTGGGGTACCAATAGGTTTCGCAATAGCTGTTTCTCTTTCTTCAGCGAATTCATTAAAGAAGGCTAATTCAATAAAGTATGAATCATTGCATTCAAAAGGATTTTTTGTGGCTGGAATAAATACATATTTTCCTTCCCAATGTCCTTTAATGCATTAGTGCCATGTGGAAGGTATTAAATGGTGATCGTGCAACCATTTCCGATTGATGAGTAAGTGGTAGGAGACTGGCGCATTGATCACGTGAAAAGTGGTGGAACCATAGATAGGCCAATCTTAAGATTCACATTAATGTATCCTATTGTATCTGTGGATGAGTGGTTGAAGCCATTTACAGATATGGGTTTTTAACCAGTTGTGTGATGTCAAGGTTAGCGGCTTAAAATGTAGTCATAGGCATGATGTTTATGGAGGAACCATTGTCTATAAATGTTCTCCTCACGGGGTAGCCATTGAGTAAGTCTTCCACATACAGAGGGCGGTTATGATTTGGATTCTTTACACATATATTCGCATCAAAAAATAAGATTGCACTCTCGTGTGCATCTACCATTCTTCTTGCAAGCTATGCTACGTTGCACTTTGCATATTGATCTTCAAATATTTGCACAAGTGTATATGCTGGTGCATGCCGTGCCTTCTCATTGAAACCCAGCAGATCAAAGAAACTCCTAAAGTTGAAAGATTTTAGTAGAGCCGTCACAATAGGAATGTCAACTCAAGCTCTTCACCTTTAGTTGACTTTCTTTCATTATCTTTTATCTCGACAAAAGGTACCCCATTTTGCACTCTCTCATTGAATATCTTCTTCAACGTCCAACAATCTTTAGTGGGATGAATGCTCTGTGAAATTTGTAAAACTTGGGATTTTTCTTTTCTTTAGTTGTAGGTAAGTGTTCAACCCTAAGGAGTTTAATATTCCCATCTTGTAGCCATTTGTCAAGCATTGCGTGTACTTTACCCATTGAGCATGGGTAAGATAACGATGATGTAGGGGTTCTTGACTTCTCACCTCTTGGTTTCTTCCCTCTCTTAGAGTTATCACCTTGAGCCGAGTGCATAGATGAAGCCTTTTTTTTTTTTTAACCTGTCATTTTCTCCCCTTTGTCGTGTGATAGAATTATTAGTCCTTGGTGCATTTTCAACTAAAGTAGCAAAGGAAATCAACGAAAGGTTCTCGAGGTATACTGCGTACTCAGTAAACATTCCTTGAATACATATTTTCACTAGCTTTTTTCTCATCACACATGTCATGGATGTCAAGGTAGCGTTCTCTAAAGCGCTCAGTATAATCCATTAAGTCCTCCTTGGGCTTTTGTCGAATGCGTCCCATGTCGGTCAAAGTGACCCACTCCTGAGTGAAGAAGAACTTTTCGAGGAACATTTTACACATGCTTCCCCATGAACCTACTAATCCAGGAGGAAAGTTGACATACCAGCATGAACCTGCTAATCCAGGAGGAAAGTTGACATACCAGATGTAAGCCTTTTCTGTTAGAGACTTTGAGAATTCTTTTAATTTCAGGCCATCGTCTAAACCGTAAACTTTTAAAGTCTCGATAAACTTCAACAAGTATTCTTTCACGTTTCCTTTTTTGCCAATAAATATCATGAACTTAAGGACTTATGTAGTCCTTAGGGTATAGTTTAGTAGCAATACGCCAGTTGTATGAGAGTTTGAGATCCAATACTCCCACAATTGATTTTGCTTGTATCTTCTTCAAACAAGCATCAAGATCCTCTTTAGTGACGAGAGAACCCCTTGGAGTAGATGCTGCAGCCTCTGTGGGCGCAGCAGGTGTGTGATTAGGTTGTGATGTTGTCTTGTCAATCGCAGCCTAAGGGATGGGAGGTGAGGATGAAGAACCTCCAAGTTGGATTCCTATACTCTTGCTTTAGGTGTTGAATATTTTGGTTGTGGTAGGTTTCGGCATACAAACTTGCTCGTTATTTCCTTGGGTGGCATTTTCATTAGTACCTAAATGATTAGGTTATTGAGTTGCTTGGATGGCGCGTGGCTGTGCAGCAATAGTAGGGTTTGACAAAGTCATTCCCTGTTGCGTAGTAGCAAAAGCAACTGCAGTAGGCATGAATGGAGTCATCATGATGATGAACTCCTTCATAATCTTAGTGTTCGCTTGCATTTCACGTGCAAGCTGTGCATGGCCAGGTGCGACTACTTGTATTGCATTATCATTAGGATTAACATTCTCAAGTGGCGACATGTTTTGCTCTCCAGCTTCAATACTAGTGTCAAACTCTTGGCTAGTGTCGTCATTGGGATTGGTTGCTTTTTTTTATTTGGGATGCCATTGTCAAGTTGTCAACTGTTATCCCTAGTGGAGTTGCCAAAATGTAGGTGATTGCATCTGGTTGTAGTAATCATGTGTGTGCAACGTTTGGCTTGCACTACACGTGGCTTCAGAATAGTGACTTGGCAATAACATGTAATGACATGTAAGGATGACTTATGAAGAGATGATAAGGAGGTAGAGTAACCAATCTCATATAGCTCGAACACACGCGTGACAGGTGGAGAAGCTATACAACATCAACCCCATAGTCCTTAGAGAGAGGTGATACGTTCTTTGTTCTTATTCTTATTTGATCTCTATGATCACAATCTAAAGCACGATAGCGTTTCTCTAAATATTTGAAATCTTCTTATCAAATGAGGAGAACTCCTGAGGTATTTATAGAGTTTGGTTATTGACAATATTTGTTCGATTGCAAGGTGTGTCAATGGCTCGGATGAATGCTTCTTCCAATGATCCTTCTATGGGCTCATTTTGAGTTTAAGCCCATGAAAGCCTTTTTTAAATGCATGAGCTTCTCTGAGAAAGGTCGAGAGCAGACAGGCTGGTCCACCGATCCTTACTCCAAGCCCACCGTGCCAAATTTCTCATAAGTCATCCCAAATTATAGACTTGACTCTTTAAGTTCTATCACTTAACCCAAGAGACAAGTCCAAATATTTTAATATAATCAAATTAATCCTCTACAAAACTAAATAAATTTTCAACCAATGTAGCACTAAAGTCAATCTTCTGCATTAATTTACAATAGTAATTAAAAAAATAATAATAAAGAACATAAAAATCAGAAGATTAATCAATCTAAAGAATGATTGTAGATGTATAGTATACAAAATTCCATGTCGTGAATATTTTTCAAAGCTGTAATGGTAAGTAAATACGATATTGTTATAAACCGATGGCCATTCCATGAATTGAATAATTTTAAGGTATGATTGTAATTTAAACGTGACAACATAGTAAAACATATACATGAAACTGAAACTAACCAAAAAACAAGCAGAGAGAGAGAGAGAGAGAAGAGAGAGAGGGAGAGAGAGGAGAGAAAGAGTGGGAAATGGACCTGAATCTTGAGATAGTCAGGATTCTTGTGTTCACACTTTGGCCATGTTGACAGGAACATGCTGAAACTCCACATCTTTCTCAATGAGACAAGCCAGAACCATGGAAATAGCTGTGGATAATGGTAGACCGTACACTTTCATTGGAGTTGCCGTGGCCATTTTCTTCTCAACTCACCACTATCACAACTTCAACTTTTCAATTGTAATTGCGATGCCTACTTATGCCTTTTTTATGGCTAAGGTTGCAGTTACAGGTCCTATTTATAATGTTTTTTCAATATCACCTTAGGTGGGGGAAAATTTTTTCAAAATCGCCTCTTCCCAATTTTATTAATTTTTGCAGATATACGAGTGAGTAGGTGAGACTTTTTAATTGCTCTATAATTTTTTCCATGTTATCTTTTTCTTTTAATAATATTAATTATATGTTATATATAATTGCATAAGAATCTGTTGGAATACACTAATTTTTACGAGCATTTATCGTATTTGATATGTATTTGTATCTTATTTATATCTGATCTATATAATCTATTTATAAATAAAAATACCTATTTTTCATCTGTATGTACTTTTAATATATAGGTATGTTTGAATGATATTTTTTTTTATCTGTATATGTATCAAAATAAAATGTAAATATGTCTGATTTGCATCTATATTTGATCTTTTCATGATATCTACTAACTTTTTTTTTCATCTATATCTATATCTTCATAATAATTTGTTAGAATAAAAATTGAAAAAAAATGTTTGTATTTGTCGGAAAAAGCTAATCAAATAGACCTATAATCTTATTGAAAAAAAATATAAAATAGATGTCAAACTTAGGTCAAATCAATGAACCAAATGCATAGTAATTTGTGACTATTGGTTCACTTTATTGTTATAGCAATTCCACTTATGAATCATTATTATGGTAATTAGTTAAAACCATAATAACTAATCAATAAGAAATTCGTATTACAAATTATTTTTAAAAATCAATTCTTAACTCAAATGTATGAATATTAATGTAATGTTGAAATTGATTTTTTTTTCCTAAAATACTCCCATTTAAATGATAATTGATAAATAAAAATTTCATTACAGTTGTATTTTTTCGTAATAGTAATTTCATTACTATGCGGATGAAAGGATAGTAAAAGAATAAAATTGTAGAGATGAGGAAACTAAGGTGTTTTGCATATATAATAAAAATTTGTTAGATATTTTATGTTAAGTATTATATGCCGTCCAGTAAAACTACATGTAATTTATCGCAATTTGTAAAAAATATGGTTGGTATATATATATGTATATATATATATTGGCAATAGAGGATAATTGGTAGTTTCTTTTGAAAATTATTTACTCTATTGTTATATGTGTGAATATTTCATTAATACACATACGCTATATATACAATACATAGCATATAATATTTAATAATAATATTTTAAAAATGATATATTTTACAAATAAAAGAAATAATTTTAGACATCTTAATAGGTTTTCTAGAGCACTCATTGTAATAAAAAAAATATATTTATATAACGTCTACTCTACTTTAGTCTTTAACCATCAACGGATTTTGGTTTGCCACCTTGCATTATCCCTTGCTTGTTGTGATGGTGTTTGAATTGGCTCCACTGCTCGTCTACTCCGCTTTTCAGGAAGCCATTAATTAATTGAATCGACACCCCACCCAACCCCCCCCCCCCCCAAAAAAAAAAAAAGAACATAATCACTTAAACGATATATACTCACCGGTCAAGCCCCTAATAAATGATAAATTTGAACATGTACAATCTAGTACAGTGGTTAAGAGCTATGCAAATAGACTAACAGGGCTAACCTGCCACATCTTAGTTTAACATGTGGGTTATGTGGGTTGATCCGTTTTGACACACATAATAAAGCATGTTAGAAATTTTGGTTTGCCTCATCTAGTGGGGGTTGGCAGATTAAGTGGGTCAATCCGCCAACTACTAATATTTTTTTTTTTTTTTTTTCCTTCAAACTTTTGACATTATAGTATAATTACACTAAATATAAATGCTATTTTTAATCAAAATCGAAAAACATTTTCATATGGGATAAAAAAATTGATAAAGATTATAAGATAAACATAAGATTAGGAAAATGATTATTATTTAACATTAATATTTTATTTTCTTATTCTTTTAATATAGTTAATTTTTCAATACATACTTACATATAGTTGTTCACTATTACTAGATTATTGTTTTTGTTTCTTTTTTTTTTAAAACTTTCATGTGTTTACTTATATTTAATAATAATAATAATAATAATAATAATAATAATAATAATAATAACAACAACTACTTATGCGGCTTCGCAGGCAAATTTAATCCCGCAATCAGGTTGACTTGCTTTAACCCATGAGTTATGCAAGATAGACCAAAATAACCCGCATAATGAAACAGGTTAAAATTAACCCAGCCTGTCTTTTTTCTGGATTAAACAGGTTGATCCAAGTAACCCGCTCCATATGCACGGATCAAAGACTTATGTTATTTTATTGCGTATTTCTTTAATATTATTAAATAGATTATTAAAAAGATAGATGTCAGATGAATCTTAGAAACTTATTTAATTATTATAAATAGGAAAGGGGAAAAAAAAAGAAAAGGAACTTGGTGGAACAGTCGCAATACTAAAGATAAGTTAAACAAAATTCAAATCTGACATTACAGTAAGCAATAAAACATCTCAAGAGTATCAATATAGAATGACTTTGTTGATCGGAAGTTCTTTGTAACGAGTATTTGATATCTTATAGTATTTGTTGAATTATGATCTTGTGTTACTTTCTTAATATAATCTTGATTATTATAAATACATTTTAATAATTGGACTTATAATCTAAATTAATATCACAGGTTAATTTTTAGATTAATTAGAACTACAGCCTATGTTTTGAGAATAAACTTAATGGCCTTTGCTCTTGTAAAGCTTTTTAGGTGTATCTATTAGCTTTAAGAATATTTTTACCAGCCTTCGGCTTATTTCTTTAAGAGCTAGAGCTTATACTATAAGCCTAGGCTTGATTAAGTCCATTTAAATATAAAGCTTAGTGGACTATATAAGAAATTGGGATCTCAACCCAATTTCTTGGCATTGTCAAGAGTGACTTGACTATCCCATTCGTCTATCTCAAAATCATCCAAAGGTCTCAAAAGCATCCTCATCCTCATTCCACACATTCTTAGCATTAACAAATTTCAAAGAAATGTTGCAATATGTTGGAATAGCTCAAGTGAAGATCAATACATTCAGTTAATCAAGAACAAATCAAGAATGAGTAAGAATATCAAATTTAATTCAATGTCATGCACATGTAATTAGAAAATTGAGTTCGCAAGTTTTCTTCTTAAGCTTCTCCTAAAATCATCCCTCTATGTTTCATAAGATTGAGGTTTCTTCTAGTCGGCTAGAATGTATTTTGCACTTGATCAACCTGTTATAACAAACCCTTGGCACATTAAATGAGACTCTACTAAGAATAAGTGCAATTAGCAAGAATGATACCTAGATGTAAGAGGGCTTGATAGAAGGGAATCTTTCATGCATAAACCCTTACCTTGGTGTGGTTTAGCATGCCTAAAAGAAAAAAGGAGAATGTTGAACTAGTGACTACATAAGACACTTCCTACTAACATTCATAATATTATGCACTATAGAAGAGAATACTCATGTTCTTAACCAATTTGAAGCCACATTCATGCTACTCCAATCTTACATAGGTTTTATTATAGTTGCATCGGCTAAAGTTCAACTCAGAATGACTTTATTGGTGCCCAGGGTGCAAGTTATAGGATTTGCACCTATCTCATTGAGCTAGAGAGCACTTTGCATAATCAAGCTCTTTCAACTTTCATAGAAGATAAAAGGAGTATGTTGCAGGTAATATTTTACTAATAGAGATTTGATAGGCCTACGATCAAAGAGAACCCGTTAGTGGTGCATCGAGGATTGTTTGGCGTGACCACTCCGATACTTAAGTTAGTGTGGGATTGTCGGAGAACCAAGAACAGTTGAATATAGCCTAGATGGTGCAAAATTGGATTAGGTTAGACTAGATGCTTTACCTTGAGCCATCGAGTGCTATTTATAGATGATGGTCATATCAGAATAGCAGTCTATGAGATATTCTTGTGCTGGTATAGTGTGATCCCCATCCAGTTAATATCTAACTTGCACCCAAGGTGATAAATATGATCTTTCGTAGAGGGTAGCTTAACAAAAGTCGAAACCAATTTCTCTTACGTGTTCCTAAAGAGGTCTAAAGTATCTTCCTACAGATGTGGAGAGTAGGGGAGGTGAGATGTACCTCCACAATCTTGTGGAGAAGTGAAGAGATGAAGTTTGATGAGGAGCTTGATAAGAGAAGGGGACCCTAGCGAAGGAAGATCTATAGTCAAGGCTTGAGTAGCTGCAAGTGGTATTCAATGTCAAGTTCTTCGGAAATTTTAACCATCTATCTCTTGGACCAGAAGTGCCCTTCTAGCGTATCTTTCATCATATCTTGGTGGTTCATCCTATGTGTCAGCCAAACATACATGAGAACGTTGTTCAAATTCTGTAATTCCCGCATAATCACCATAGGACCTCGCTCCCAGTGGTCGCTTTTGCTCTCAATGTACCTAAAGAACATTTTGGCATGCATGAAAATTCTCTTATAAGGTGTATTGTATTCCCCCACATTTTACGTAACATGATTTTAACAAATATTAAAAATGTAATATTTGATTATTTAGAATAATTGGAACAAGTAGTAAAAATCACTCCAAATTTTTTTTTTCTCGACTTAAAAATGTCAAAGCATAAATGAATTTGATTATAGTTAGAAAGATTAAAAATCGTTACCAATAAAAATATTTCGAAATACAAAACTGAACTCCTATAACCTCAGATAATTTAAAAACGGAGATAAACCAATCGTTAATATAAAACTACTGAATTCTTTAAGCTCAATACTTCGGGAATAAATCATATGTTTGTTAACTAATGAAATAATAGTATTCAAAATCTAATAACAATATTAAGTAGCACTAGACAAGATATGTTGTTATAGATAACTCATGTACAATAAAACGTAATATTTGGTAAAATAATCACTAGTTCAATAAGAAATTATAGTTAACCTTGAATTTAAGTCACAATAACAAACGATTAATTTCAAACCCGAATAAAAATTTCTTTGACTTTAATAGATACCAAAAACGAGATTCCGTATCTTGAATTGATAATTCAAGATATAATTAGAGTAAATCTAAATTTCAAACCCGCTGTTATACTTGTAAAGAAGTTCCGAATTCATTAAACTTAGTTCCTGATTCTATTTATTGAACTTGGAAAATTTAATCATGTAAGTTAAAATACTAAAAATAATTAATTGTGTATTTTTTTTTAAATTAAAAATTTGGATGTATAAATAATCTGGAAATCTTTTTAAAGAACTTAAATAATTTTATTCCGATAAAATTCTTATGTAACCGTTATAAATATTTGTTTATAAGTTAATATTAGTTAAAACATATTTTTTTAATTAATTATCATTAATCAAATGATAAACAAATGTATATATATATAAACCGCTGTAAGCAAATCTCGGATGGTTTGGACGAAAGCTCCATAATTCCCACGCGCTGCACGAGCAGAAGAATTTCCTTTGCGCACAGCAGCAACACGCACAATAGTAGCAGAGGACAGCTGCAATTCCTCCTCCACGCGCTGCAAATGGAAGACACCGAGCAGAATTACTTCCTGCGCGCAAGCAGCAGCTAGCTGGGACTCCATACGTACAAGCAAGCTCCTACCTTACATGAGCAGCAGCTGACATCCTCTTTCACGCGCAGCAAAGATGATCAAGCATCCAAGTTCACGCACGGCAGCCAGGAACGCACTAGCAACTGATGACCGACCAAAGGAATTCCACGTGTTCAGAAGTTCCACGCACCAGAAAATCAAAGACGCTATAGCCATTTCTCCTCACGCGCAAGCAGCACCGCACACATCTCCACACACCGAGCAAGACACGTTGATGCTTGGATAAAAACAGAGAAGGTCATGGCTAGAACTGCAAGAAACAGAGGAGTTTGGCTACTGCAGAGAAGAAGAATCTGATCCAAATGAGCTCTAAAATTCAAATGAAAAAGACATGAAATCCAACCAAAATAAACCACATGTAATCAACATTAAATGCCAAGGATTACAACTCAAATAATCAACCAAAGTAACACCAAATCTGTCTTGAAAATCCCAAACCAGCAGCTGAAACAGAGGAGAATTCAAAACAGGACAAGCAACATGCATACACACATTCCAACTCGGTTTTGAAAAAAAGATAGGCTTAGCTTGAGTTGAACATTTTGCCCAAAATAAACACCAATAATAAGCCTTCAAATGTACACTTCAAATACCATTTATTAGCTAGGAAACAATAAAGAAATCTGAAGAAAAATCTATGCAAATCAAGGAAGAAATCAGCAAACAAACTACAGCAGAAAAGTTGGAAATTAACCTCTGTTTTCACACGAATTTTGACCCGATTTTCTTGAAACATAAGCCCTATTTTACACACATAAATGGCATTAATTAGCTACCAAACAGACACAATTAAAGCCCTCATTGCAACCTTCAATTTAGAAGCTTAGAAACCCTTGTGTGATCAACCATAAACCCCTAGCTTACTTCCATATCCTATCTATACACTAAGTACATCCAAAAACATCAATTCCTCTCTCCAACGACATCCAAAACCAAATAAAAAAGTTTTGGTTATCATAAAATCCAAGATGGAAAAGCTAGCTTAATAAGGTAAGAATATTGATTAGAATTTGTAAGCTTCCATTATAGTTAATGTTGCTAACTTATAGTTTAATTAAGAACTCATCATCTAACCTTGATATAGGTTTGATTCTTGCTTAAAAAGGAAGTTGAAAATCCTTTTTCCATTCCAAGCCAAGGTAAGTCCTAAACTATCAACCTATCTTTGTTATAGTTATGTATAGACTCTAGGATGAATTGCTTAGTATTGAAGAAAGGTTATATAGTTGAAAGAAGTTGCTAACCCATGGATGAATTCAAGTAGATGGATGGTTGATATGTTAGAAATGTCTAGATATTGTTGGCAAAGAAAGACAACAACTTAGAAATATTATAAAGATGGTAATAGTAAATTCGGATTTGGAATGCAGTAGGCAAAACAAGACTCAAATTTCATCTAAACTAGTCTAAACTTATATTTAATGCTTCTAAGACCTTATATGAACATAATAATTGATAAAACAAGCTTTAAAAAATCATGATTAGAGGCATTATATTGCAAGAAATATATATATATATATATATATATTACTATGAACAATTTATAGAAACTATACATATTGATAATTTTCCAAATTATAAGTGAGCTAAAGAAATAGATAAGAGGATTAAATGATGTTTTAAGTTATATGGTTGAACAAAGGATGATACATAATTATTTAGGATTATAGAAGTATCGGCTTGAAAGTTAGAACTCTAAGCTTTAGAAAACTAGGAACCAAAAGAAATCAAATAAAGAAAAATGTTCAAAATATCAAATAAACTGTATTGATATATTTGCTATAAGCCAAAAACGACCTCATCGATAGATTGTATTGGGAAACTACTATAAAAACAATTATTTATTCATCAAAAATGGATTAGAAATGAGTTAGATATGATTAAAACAAGTTTTGATTACAATTGTCAGAATTCACTTGAAATCTATGCATATATTTCATAAATTTAAAAATTGTACAAATCTCTTTTCTTGAAAAATAATTTCACTACTAGAAAGTACTCTTCAGGCACTATCAAATCGACTGTTTATGCAACGAAATCAGATTTAAAATGAATAAGAAATCACAAAACTAGAAAATCATTCAGTTTACGCTCTTAATAAACCAACATCAATTTTACTGTTATTCCTATAAGTATGATTATAATTATTACTATTAATATTACTACTGAGTATTGTCACGCCCCGAAGGGTACCTTAAACGTGGCAGTCCGCCGTACACAATATTAAAGCCTAAGAATGACCACCTCAGTCACGCGAAGGCTTCCATACTATGTACAAGGCGTCTAACACATGGAGGAGACTCATCGGAGTAATGCATTTTATGTTGATACAACTTGAGAACAATGTAAAGGAAATTCAATTCACTATTCTTCAAAATACAACTCATTAACTTCAATTACAATTCATCAAAAGATTCTACTACATAAACTATTACAAGGCAAATAGAAAACCTAGCTAATAACTTCAAACATTCTTATGTCTTGCCGGAACCCCGGAGTCATACCCGGCTCCAACCAATTCAGTCCCCACTTTGCATTCTTGAGATAACCTGTTCATTTAAACAACTATAGGGGTATAAGCTACACTAGCTTAGTGAGTGAAAACTTCCAGGATTACATTTATAACACATCATACAATCAAGTGATTAGTCAGACAAGTGATATGCATCAAACTCGTGAATTCAACAAACATATGACCTGCCGGAAATCATATGTGGATGGACTTGCGCCCTCCATCCCGGGTTAGCAGATTAACGAATCCTGCGGTACGACCGAGACCGTTTCAGCTTACGGACAACTATAAACTATAAAATCGTTTAAGGTACAACGATAAACCGACAAATGCTAATGCTCCATCCCCATCGTGTATGAATGAGTTCAATTTCATCTTCAATTCCAAATAATCAATTATACCAATTCTTTTAAGTGATCAGTCAATAATCGCAGACAATCAATTCTAATTCATCTATACAGGCAATAGTTAATCACTCGGCTTCGATATTCTTACATTCCATTTCTCATATCAACAACAAGCATACATCTTTCCCATTCGTCCCCATCATGCATATCCATTTTATCTTTACCAAATACCTAGTGCAACTATTATTACAATCACATACAATAAATGAAATCGGAAGTAATACTCACTCGGCCATTGGATCACCGGTCTCTTAGTACAAGTAATCCGGTGGTAGGGGAATCGTCGTTATTGGGGTCACCTAAGAAGGAAGAAATACCCTAATAAGTATTTCATCACTTAACTAGTCCAAGCTATCTCATACAAACTATCAAATTTGTAATTCTCGTCCTAAGCGGGAATTCCAACTTAAAACGGCCATAACTTGGTCATTTTAACTCGGAATCTCGCAAATTATATATCGATTTCTATCTACTTCGAAAGATCTATCTATTTCTAATATTATTTTCAAGTTTTGAAAACATTTAGGTCTCGGAACAGAGGGATCAGATCTGATCAGTAACGGTTTCCGATTCCGAAAAATAGTTTTGTAAATGTTTGTAATGTTTTTATTGTATAAATTAGCCATACATGCAATATGAATGATTTCCTAACATGAATGGCATGAAATGAGTTTCATGTATGCATGGTCTTGATGATTTTTGGCAAAAGAAAATTTTAGAACTCTTTATTTTACAAGACTTCAACTATAACTACTTTTTGAAAAATCTAGTTTTCTAACTTTGATCATTTCCATTCGTTTGGGATTTATTGCTTAAGAAAATATAATTTTTTTGTTAAAATTGAGTCTTCATTATATCTATTACTTATGACTTTCATTTCTACATAAAAATTTCCATTTTGCACTTTGTAAACATGTTTTCAAGTGGGGTTGATTCCAAAATCCGAATTTTACAAAAATTAGTTTTTGAGTGATTCCTTTAAGTAAAAATCATTTGATACTTAGAAATTTAAGGCTCAACCATGTATAACTACTAAGGACTTCATTCTTACACAAAAATTTGCATTTTACACTTTGCAAATATGTTTTCCAATATGATTTATTCAAAAATCCGAATTTTAGAAAATCCACTTTTTGAATGATTCATTTGGGGAAAAACTTGTTTAATGCATTAAAATTTGAAGCTTTACTATATCTATTGTCTAAGGACTTCATTTAACATATAAAACTTGCAATTTGAGCTCAAATACTAAGTGATTACATATGCACCATCTCAAATTACGAATTTGACAATTTGATCACTAACTCAAATTTTTCCATTTTAATTCCATTACTTGTTTACACATTACTCATGCCTAAACTCATTTTAACTTGTAAAAATATTCCTTAAAGATACCTATTACCTATACTTCATTTTTCACATAAAACATGAGTTTTGGAGTTGATAATGGGTTTAAAAATTGGTCTTGTTGGGATCCGAATTTACAAAATTCATTTTTAGTTATATCTTTTGATAAAATCTATCTAAGCTCATGAAAATCCATTCCTTACATATCATATCTTATGAGCCTTTCATTTCTTAAATAAAAACTTCATTTTTGAGTTGGAAAACATGTTTTTAAAATAGGCTTGCCAAAATCCGAAAATGGAATATTTATTTTGAAAATAACTTTTGAAAATACATTAGATTCTTGTAAAAAGAAGTCTTGATGATATACATATATTAAGCCTTCATTTTCTTAAGTAAAAATTACATTTTGACACTTGGAAAGTGGTTTTTAAATGGGGGTCTTACCAAAATACGAATTTCACAATTTTGTTTGAGTTCATAATAAGATCTATACTTAATATGAACATAAACATAAAACAAATGTATGGTAATAAGCTATAAACATCATGGATCTAAACTTTACTTATCAAAATCTTTCATTTATGTTATCTATACCCTAAGCCCTTCATTTTAAATGAAAAATATACATTTTGAAGTTGAAAAACACTTTTCTAATGTGGTTCATTTTCATCCGAATTTTCAAAATGATTTTTGTTGAAAATAAAATAGATCTTGAGTTTTCTAACATTCCTACTATCATCATGCTACTACAAGTCATCATGAACATAAAACAAAGTCTAATGCATTATGAACTCAAAAGTCTAGATCTAGTTTTCTAAACTAGTTTTAAATGCATGAAACATGTGGATGATGGATCTATGTATAAATCATAAGAAATAACAAAAATAACAACTAAATAAAGATCTATGGCATAAACAAAATCAAAGCAACAAAAATTTAGATCTACAAAATATATCAACTTTAAACAAGAAAATAATTAATAGAAGATAATAAAAGTAGAGAAAAGGAGAGTTTCATTTTTGGCACCATCATCCTAAGCTTTTAAGCTTATGGAAGTCATTTGATGCATGAAACCTTCATTACACTTTACCTATATCACCTATGGAGCTTTGGGAGAAGATTTGCTTAGAAATCTTTAAGAAATAGGTGTGGAAGCTAACAAAAGAAGTGGGGGCAGCTTGGTTCTTGAAGAAACAAGAACAAGAAGAAGAAGAAAAAGAGAGAAAAAGAGAGAGAAAAGGTTAAGGAATGAAAGAGGAAAGAGGAGTAAATGAAGGAGAGAGAGAAAAGGAGTGTTTAAATGTGTTTTAATTAATTGAAGGAGAAAAAAAAATAAACAAGGCAGATTTGGGAGCTTTCCACGTGAAGAGAGAAGAGAGAGAGGAATTTGTGAAATTTGACTTGAAATTAAATTGTGTAATAAATGGTGTGTGTAGCTTCTTTAAGAAGGAGTGGAAAATAATTATTTTAGTCAAATTAGGATTAAATAAAGGACAATGGCAGCAAATATGGGTCAAAAATTCTGCCATGAAGTATGGAATATTGTGTAGAAAGATTGAAGTGAAAAGGAAGTGATATGTGTAAGGTGTACTTGAAGGTATGGGTTGTAAGAGTACCTTTTTAATAAAATAAAACAAAATAAAAGAAAATTAGAAAAATTATTCCAAATAATTGTAGCAGATTTTTCATAATTAAAATTAAATAATTATTTGAATTATTTTAGTAATTTAATAAATATGTTACCGGTATGATCAAAATACGCGAATATGGGCTATAAATGATATTTTTATAACCCGAAAAATTCTAAAAAATTATTTTATGAAAATAAAAATATTTTTAAAATATTTTCAATTATTAAATTAATTTATTTTATTTTTAGTATCGGATCTTAAACAGAATCTGATCCCGTAAAGACCCGAAACGAATTAAATTTTAGAAAAACAAAATTTTCTATAACATATAAAATATTTATCTAAAAATATAAGGCTTTATAAAAATAATAAAATTTTGTAATGAAATAAAAATGAATAGTGCAAAAGACGACTCAATTACCGGTAATAATGGAAATACGATAAAAAGGTTATAACTGTAACTTTTATAACCCGAAAAATTATAAAACTGATATATTTAGAAATCTTATGAAATTACGAGTCTAACGGTACTATTGGTATATTTTTGATATCTCGAGCCTCGGGACACGCTTTTCGAAGTCTGTATCCGAACGGGTTCGAAATAGGTCAAAAATTTACCAATCTGATATTTTTAAACAAACTTATATTACTATGAGCTATTCTATATATTTAAACTACATCTCGGCCTCTAGGGTTAGGGGCGCTAGATCGCCGGACTTAAGCTATTGTATTCCGCTTAGGGTTTAGGTGATTTTCCGGTTTAGACCTTTGCCAATTTGGAAACTGATATTTATGTTTATATAACATATTTAATTTGAGAAAATTATTTTAAATTTTATTATTATTATATATATATATATTTAGTATTTAATATCTTTTAACGTTTTCGGAATTTTTGAATTGGGTTTCATTTCCGAAAGTTAATCGTTATTTACTTTTTAATAATTCGTTTTTGGGATCTATATTACCCGATTTTATAAATCGGAATCACGTATGGAATATGTCATACGTAGTGGTTTTGGAATTGTAGTATGTTGAGTTCTTACTTCGTTTTTGAGAATTCTTATTTTTCCCAAGACTCGGGAAATCTTTTTTTTTTTTTTGAATTTATTTCGTGATTTAAGACCAGTTGAAATTCGGTTTTAATTTGGAGTGATTTTTGGGTTTATTTTCGAAGTTCATCTTGAAATTATTTACTGAAATTTTCCGGGGCTTACATCCTCCCCACCTTAAAGAAAGTTTTGTCCGCAAAACTTATTACGTATATATCGTTTGTCAAGAAAAGATTATGAATTTAAGTTATATTTCTAGCACCGGTTTATGCTTTGGTTTGTATCATTTCTAAATTTTGTATGATAGATATTTTACGAAATATAGCACATACAAATTAACAAGATTTGGCTTAGCGATTCCAACCTTCACTCACACGACTCTCTTGGAAAATGACACGGACTTGACTCGAGACCACAGACGACTCGATTCGACCTACACCAGACGACTCATGACAACACGACCTTTCATGACTCGATTACTTGACTAACGAAGGTTGTGGATTCGCTTCTCCATTCTTATGTAGCTGTATATACAATATTGTGCTTTGGATTCATATTTCCTTAAACAATATGGTCATCATCGTTTTAATTTCTTATCATCGTGATCATCTCGATGGGATTGAAATCAAGAGATCTCATTGCTTTATTGTATAATTATTACGTGTGAAGATCTTATGGAGTTTGGTAATTGAGGTTTGATTGCTGGAGTTTTAACTTTTGTGTAACGATCGTCATAGATTTCGATCTTTCAAAGTTCTCTGTTTACAAGAAGTTGCATGAGGATTGTCTTGGAATTCGTTAAATTAATCGAGTTTTGTTTTAGTTTCCATCATTGGCTCATTCTATCTTTTAATGGTCTCGAGCTTTCCTTTTTTTTTTTTTTTTTTTTGTCTAGCCATTTAATCCGAAGGGTATTTCTAACAACCTATCTCCTTGATTCTATTGACAGGAAAGAATATGCGGTAGTCTAAGGATATAGCACTAACCTGATACCAAGTTGCACATTTGATCCTCGCTTCCTTCCATGGCGAGGGACTCCAGCTCTCATCACTAGCTTCTTCATACACTCCATATGTGTGAGGGTTGTGGACTAGATTTCCGGATGAAGATGTTCTGAAGAACTTCGATTCCTTTTTCCTTTGTTGCTTTTATTCCTATTACATCTCCTCCTCTTGCTCCTTGGTTGACCGGTGAAGCAACATGCAAGTTATCCCGTTCAGGGCATGTTTTAGCCAAATGTCCCGTTTTTGAGCAAAGAAAGCATGTGTTGGTAGTCTTTTTGGGACACTTCTCGACTTTGTGACTGGGGTCCCCACAAAGGTAACACTTGCATTGAAGTCGTGGGCACTGTATAGGGTAATGTTTTCTCTTACATTTCCAACATTGTATCTTATCCAATTTCGTGTCTTCTTCCTTGTTTGGGTCATCGTCCAAGTGAAGTGTTCCAACTTTCCGACTTGGGGTCATGACGGGTTCTTGTTGTGGTTGGGTATATCTCCTACAATTTTATTAAGCTCAGGTGAAAATTCTAAATCTTTTATTACGTCTTAAGGCGGTAAAAGGGACTTAAAGAAGCTTATCGGAATTACAGAATACGGAAATGCGGAAATAGAAACATATATAAGAAATATTGAAATTCTACTGAAATCAAAATCGATAACAAAAACTTCATAATACTCGAAACGAAATACATGAAATTAAGAGAAGATGTAAGCCTTCCATTACAAAAGTTCAAAGAAAGGATGCAAAACATACATTAGAATTAATTTATGAGCTAGATGATAAACCAAAAAGTTATGTGCTCCTAACACTCAACACGAAAGATCTATTGATATTTCTAGGAGACTGACTTCTTCCAATCAAGGACAGCTATCCACTTGTTAATTCCCGTGGGGGCATCTACTTGCCCGGTGTCCCGGCTGTTTGCAGATGAAGCACTTTAGGGTTTTCTTTCTTGGACAGTCCATAATCTTATGCTCGGGATCTCCACAGAGGTAACACTTATGCTTCAACTGTGGACACTGTTTTAGATAATGGCTTTCCTGACACTTCCAACAATTGATCCTATGCCTCTTAAAAGGTTCATTCTTGACCGTTAGGCTAGTTGTCTTATACCTTCTGACTTTGGAGCTTGGACTAGCCATAATAGAAGGAGTCTTAATTCCTTGCATTGTCATTTGGTGGGGTCCTTCCACCTGAAACGGCACATTCCTGATAAGCACTTGTTGTAAGAGGAGCTTTTGTGTATCCACCAAACACCCTAGAAGGTCTATGACTTGTTGCATTGGATCTTGTGGTGGTGGAGTGTCTCTCACTTGTTGTTCATCGGGAAGGTTAGTCGACTGTTGCATGTTCTCCTCAGGTAGTCTCCTAGAAACAAGACGAAACGGTCACATTAGCCTAGTTATACTACTCACAAGTTGCTTATGGTTTAGAAAAAGAGTTATAACTTTTTATTTTCTTTAAACTTGTTTATTTAGAAAAACGGTGAAAGCACGCAATTTATCCTTCCCACCTAGTGGTCTCCTAGGTTGAAAGGGAAATCTACCATCTTCTATTATCGGTTTGAACCAAAGGTGAGTAGGGTCACTTATTCTTGTATTTTGCAGTTGCTAGAATAGATACGATCGTCCCATCAAATAGTTTCAATCTTCCTTCCTTATATATATCTATTTCTATGTTCTCCAGAAGTCTCCAAGATAGAATTCAAATCCATAATGATCGAAAATTATACCTTAAAGGTCATTGAGCTAAACCTAATTCTTCTTTACCTCAGGGTCATCTAACACTTATTATTCATTTCTAAGATCGTATCTTAACATTCATTTATCCTAAAGTCTTTCCACCTAATTCCCAAAACCTTGTCGCTCTGATACCAACTAAACTGTCACGCCCCGAAGGGTACCCTAAACGTGGCAGTCCGCCGTACACAATATTAAAGCCTAAGAATGACCACCTCAGTCACGCGAAGGCTTCCATACTATGTACAAGGCGTCTAACACATGGAGGAGACTCATCGGAGTAATGCATTTTATGTTGATACAACTTGAGAACAATGTAAAGGAAATTCAATTCACTATTCTTCAAAATACAACTCATTAACTTCAATTACAATTCATCAAAAGATTCTACTACATAAACTATTACAAGGCAAATAGTAAAACCTAGCTAATAACTTCAAACATTCTTATGTCTTGCCGGAACCCCGGAGTCATACCCGGCTCCAACCAATTCAGTCCCCACTTTGCATTCTTGAGATAACCTGTTCATTTAAACAACTATAGGGGTATAAGCTACACTAGCTTAGTGAGTGAAAACTTCCAGGATTACATTTATAACACATCATACAATCAAGTGATTAGTCAGACAAGTGATATGCATCAAACTCGTGAATTCAACAAACATATGACCTGCCGGAAATCATATGTGGATGGACTTGCGCCCTCCATCCCGGGTTAGCAGATTAACGAATCCTGCGGTACGACCGAGACCGTTTCAGCTTACGGACAACTATAAACTATAAAATCGTTTAAGGTACAACGATAAACCGACAAATGCTAATGCTCCATCCCCATCGTGTATGAATGAGTTCAATTTCATCTTCAATTCCAAATAATCAATTATACCAATTCTTTTAAGTGATCAGTCAATAATCGCAGACAATCAATTCTAATTCATCTATACAGGCAATAGTTAATCACTCGGCTTCGATATTCTTACATTCCATTTCTCATATCAACAACAAGCATACATCTTTCCCATTCGTCCCCATCATGCATATCCATTTTATCTTTACCAAATACCTAGTGCAACTATTATTACAATCACATACAATAAATGAAATCGGAAGTAATACTCACTCGGCCATTGGATCACCGGTCTCTTAGTACAAGTAATCCGGTGGTAGGGAATCGTCGTTATTGGGGTCACCTAAGAAGGAAGAAATACCCTAATAAGTATTTCATCACTTAACTAGTCCAAGCTATCTCATACAAACTATCAAATTTGTAATTCTCGTCCTAAGCGGGAATTCCAACTTAAAACGGCCATAACTTGGTCATTTTAACTCGGAATCTCGCAAATTATATATCGATTTCTATCTACTTCGAAAGATCTATCTATTTCTAATATTATTTTCAAGTTTTGAAAACATTTAGGTCTCGGAACAGAGGGATCAGATCTGATCAGTAACGGTTTCCGATTCCGAAAAATAGTTTTGTAAATGTTTGTAATGTTTTTATTGTATAAATTAGCCATACATGCAATATGAATGATTTCCTAACATGAATGGCATGAAATGAGTTTCATGTATGCATGGTCTTGATGATTTTTGGCAAAAGAAAATTTTAGAACTCTTTATTTTACAAGACTTCAACTATAACTACTTTTTGAAAAATCTAGTTTTCTAACTTTGATCATTTCCATTCGTTTGGGATTTATTGCTTAAGAAAATATAATTATTTTTGTTAAAATTGAGTCTTCATTTATATTACTTATGACTTTCATTTCTACATAAAAATTTCCATTTTGCACTTTGTAAACATGTTTTCAAGTGGGGTTGATTCCAAAATCCGAATTTTACAAAAATTAGTTTTTGAGTGATTCCTTTAAGTAAAAATCATTTGATACTTAGAAATTTAAGGCTCAACCATGTATAACTACTAAGGACTTCATTCTTACACAAAAATTTGCATTTTACACTTTGCAAATATGTTTTCCAATATGATTTATTCAAAAATCCGAATTTTAGAAAATCCACTTTTTGAATGATTCATTTGGGGAAAAACTTGTTTAATGCATTAAAATTTGAAGCTTTACTATATCTATTGTCTAAGGACTTCATTTAACATATAAAACTTGCAATTTGAGCTCAAATACTAAGTGATTACATATGCATCATCTCAAATTACGAATTTGACAATTTGATCACTAACTCAAATTTTTCCATTTTAATTCCATTACTTGTTTACACATTACTCATGCCTAAACTCATTTTAACTTGTAAAAATCATTGCTTAATGATATCTATTACCTATACTTCATTTTTCACATAAAACATGAGTTTTGGAGTTGATAATGGGTTTAAAAATTGGTCTTGGTTGGGATCCGAATTTACAAAATTCATTTTTGGTTATATCTTTTGATAAAATCTATCTAAGCTCATGAAAATCCATTCCTTACATATCATATCTTATGAGCCTTTCATTTCTTAAATAAAAACTTCATTTTTGAGTTGGAAAACATGTTTTTAAAATAGGCCTTGGCCAAAATCCGAAAATGAATTTTATTTTGAAAATAACTTTTGAAAATCATTAGATTCTTGTAAAAAGAAGTCTTGATGATATACATATATTAAGCCTTCATTTTCTTAAGTAAAAATTACATTTTGACACTTGGAAAGTGGTTTTTAAATGGGGTCTTGCCAAAATACGAATTTCACAATTTTGTTTGAGTTCATAACTAAGATCTATACTTAATATGAACATAAACATAAAACAAATGCATGGTAATAAGCTATAAACATCATGGATCTAAACTTTACTTATCAAAATCTTTCATTTAGTATCTATACCCTAAGCCCTTCATTTTAAATGAAAAATATACATTTTGAAGTTGAAAAACACTTTTCTAATATGGTTCCATTTTCATCCGAATTTTCAAAAATGATTTTTGTTGAAAATAAAATAGATCTTGAGTTTCTAACACTTTCCTACCATCATCATGCTATAGCAAGTTCATGAACATAAACAAAGATCTAATGCATCTATGAACTCAAAACTTTAGATCTAGTTTTCTAAACTAGTTTTAAATGCATGAACACATGTGGATGATGGATCTATGTATAAATCATAAGAAATAACAAAAATAACAACTTAAATAACTAGATCTATGGCATAAACAAAATCAAAGCAAAAAATTTAGATCTACAAAATATATCAACTTTAAACAAGAAAATAATTAAATAGAAGATAATAAAAGTAGAGAAAAGGAGAGTTTCATTTTTGGCATCATCATCCTAAGCTTTTAAGCTTATGGAAGGTCATTTGATGCATGAAACCTTCATTACACTTTACCTATATCACCTATGGAGCTTTGGGAAGAAGATTTGCTTAGAAATCTTTAAGAAATAGTGTGGAAGCTAACAAAAGAAGTGGGGGCAGCTTGGTTCTTGAAGAAACAAGAACAAGAAGAAGAAGAAAAGAGAGGAAAAAGAGAGAGAAAAGGTTAAGGAATGAAAGAGAAAAAGGAGTAAATGAAGGAGAGAGAGAAAAGGAGTGTATTAAATGTGTTTTAATTAATTGAAGGAGAAAAAAAATAAACAAGGCAGATTTGGGGAGCTTTCCACGTGAAGAGAGAAGAGAGAGAGAGGAATTTGTGAAAATTTGACTTGAAATTAAATTGTGTAATAAATGGTGTGTGTAGCTTCTTTAAGAAGGAGTGGAAAATAATTATTTTAGTCAAATTAGGATTAAATAAAAGGACAATGGCAGCAAATATGGGTCAAAAATTCTGCCATGAAGTATGGAATATTGTGTAGAAAGATTGAAGTGAAAAGGAAGTGATATGTGTAAGGTGTACTTGAAGGTATGGGTTGTAAGAGTACCTTTTTAATAAAATAAAACAAAATAAAAGAAAATTAGAAAAATTATTCCAAATAATTGTAGCAGATTTTTCATAATTAAAATTAAATAATTATTTGAATTATTTTAGTAATTTAATAAATATGTTACCGGTATGATCAAAATACGCGAATATGGCTATAAATGATATTTTTATAACCCGAAAAATTCTAAAAAATTATTTTATGAAAATAAAAATTTTTTAAATATTTTCAATTATTAAATTAATTATTTTATTTTTAGTATCGGATCTTAAACAGAATCTGATCCCGTAAAGACCCGAAACGAATTAAATTTTAGAAAACAAAATTTTCTATAACATATAAAATATTTATCTAAAAATATAAGGCTTTATAAAAATAATAAAATTTTGTAATGAAATAAAAATGAATAGTGCAAAAGACGACTCAATTACCGGTAATAATGGAAATACGATAAAAAGGTTATAACTGTAACTTTTATAACCCGAAAAATTATAAAACTGATATATTTAGAAATCTTATGAAATTACGAGTCTAACGGTACTATTGGTATATTTTTGATATCTCGAGCCTCGGGACACGCTTTTCGAAGTCTGTATCCGAACGGTTCGAAATAGGTCAAAAATTTACCAATCTGATATTTTTAAACAAACTTATATTACTATGAGCTATTCTATATATTTAAACTACATCTCGGCCTCTAGGGTTAGGGGCGCTAGATCGCCGGACTTAAGCTATTGTATTCCGCTTAGGGTTTACGGTGATTTTCCGGTTTAGACCTTTGCCAATTTGAAACTGATATTTATGTTTATATGACATATTTAATTTGAGAAAATTATTTTAAATTTTATTATTAATATATATATTTAGTATTTAATATCTTTTAACGTTTTCGGAATTTTTGAATTGGGTTTCATTTCCGAAAGTTAATCGTTATTTACTTTTTAATAATTCGTTTTTGGGATCTATATTACCCGATTTTATAAATTGGAATCACGTATGGAATATGTCATACGTAGTGGTTTTGGAATTGTAGTATGTTGAGTTCTTACTTCGTTTTTGAGAATTCTTATTTTTCCCAAGATTCGGGAAATCTTTTTTTTTTTTTTGAATTTATTTCGTGATATAAGACCAGTTGAAATTCGGTTTTAATTTGGAGTGATTTTTTTGGGTTTATTTTCGAAGTTCATCTTGAAATTATTTACTGAAATTTTACGGGGCTTACAAGTATAGTATTCAGTATTGATGATATTTTCATTAAGAGTTATGAATGATTATTAATACTGTTATTTCAAGTTAACGCTACAGTATTTATATTATTATCGATACTATTATTATTTTTGTCATTAATTCTATTAATTACTAATAGTATGAAGATGATTATTATTATTATACCTGAATTTATTACTAATATTGATATTAACATTTCAAAACTAATATTAATGATAATATTGTAGTTTTACACTTAGCTTGTTTTGTAATAAAAATAAAACTGAAGTATATAGAAATTTGATATACCTAAATACGATTTTTATAATTCTGGAAAGATAGAGATACTAGAATATACCCTTAAATAAATAAAAATACCAATTTGAGAGACAGATAAGATTGACGGGCAAAGAATTAATAAATAAAAATCTTCTACTAAAAACAGTAGAACTTAAGAAAAGACAAACCACCTTAAATAAAAATATAGATAACAAATAAAGTCAAAAGAAGGAAAATAAAAACAAATAACAGATAAATATTCTTTACTATAGAAATTAAAACCTTAATAAAAACTGTATCAAGTATTGATACGAAATAATTACACCTATGAGAATTCAATTAAATTATTTAATGATACAGTAATTAATATGACGGTCTTCGTCTAATATCCGACGATAGAGATCAAGACCTTTAAATTATAGGAAGACTTCTCTTACAGAAATAATCTAATAATAAATCTTTATTATTTCCTTTCATAGGAAAATAGATCAATTCCCGGACTGCCAGTAGCTTATACAACAATTTAGCGAGGACCACAGGTAAGAGAATTCTGATGATCTACTATTTGCTTGTGATTGCTACTGTTTGCTGTTATGTTGATTGTATTGCTTGTATGTGGAATGACTGATTGATGTGAGTGTTATCATCCGCATGATCACCTGAATAAATGGATAAAGATAACTATTCGACTAAACTAATTAGATATACTCGTCGCATGTGCTTGATCCCCTTGTAGGAAATGTCCCAAATTTGAAATCAAAAGTATTTTGAAATATATTTTTAAAGAAATCCGACTTGGAATATTCCAGGTTGTTTTTATATCCTTTAAAAAGGAAGAAATTGTGCTAAAAGAGTTTATGAGATAAACATGGGACATTTCTGAGTATTGTTGTGATAGTGGATGTTGCCTGAATTTGGGTCCACTGGTCACGTGGTGATAGATGTTACCTGAGTTGGGGTCTATCCGCCGGATTTACCTTTAATAGGTGATGGTTCATATTGGCAGTAGATGCTACCCGAGTCGGGGTCTACTTGTGCGATTCACCATAGATTGGTGATGGATTGTAAGAATGGCCATTAAATTGGCATTATATATATTTAAATATTAACCAGCGTAAATCACGTGAACACGTTGGGGAATATTTGTTGTTACCAATGGCGGTTAAGCATTGGGTGAGTCTGGATGGACGCTACCACCAGGCAGCTTCATACGGGTAAGGCGAGGTGTCCCATGCGGATAAGTATGGGAGACAACTGAAATGTAGACAGGTAAATCTACATTGTCTATGGTTCCAGACCCCCATAGATGTGTTGCTTGCATTCATCACGTATGCATTCATATTATGTGTAGATAGATTTGCATGAGTGTATAATTAATGTTTGATAACTTACATGACCGGTAGTAGTGAGGAATGAACTCACTGAGCCTGTGGTTCACTCACCCCCCTATAGTTTTTGTGCAGGATTATTACTAACTGGGATTGGGCTAGGAATGTGTGAAGAGAGCTTCTCCAACGAACTCTATTGAAGATAGAGATATAGGATATTGTAAACTTAGAATGTAAATTTTATATCGTTGAAATTTGTAAGTTGTAGTTTGAAACCCAATTTCACTATTTGGTGGGTGATACCGATTCTCTGCGATCTTGGTGGAAATTAGAAAATCGGATTCCATAGTTGAAATATTGTAATATATTATATATTATTTGTATGATAAACGTTTATAAATAAATAGAGTCTTGTATACTCTGACATACAAGACGGCTCTCATGTTACGGGTGCACACGTGATATGATGGCTTTAGATAAATCCTGTTAGGCCCCCATATTAGAGTCGTGACATGTATAGTCTGTGTATGGAATTGATATTGGCTCTCTACTTGTCAAATTACACTCTCTTTCTAACAAAACATATTCCAATTATATATAAGTAAGTAAGATTGACAATGATCCTAGGGACACCTATAAATCCTCATATTCGGTACTCTTAGGTAATTCAACATTATGAGAACAAAAGACAAGAGTTATGATTCGAGATTGTTGTACCTGAATATTTTTTCCTTCATGATCACAATTTTATCCAATGGAGTTAAGATGTGGATGGAGAAATCGACTGCATCACCCATGTCTGGACTCTGATTCCGATAGTTGTTTTCCAATAGGCTTTGTAGCTAAAACACTATTGGGAAATACAATCTTTTGATTATTATACCTCAAGAACACCGTAGTTAGTATATTTATCTCTTCAAGACTTCAACCACAATCTACAGAACAAAACAATGAAAAGAGTTTCCGTAGATTAAATAATTATTAAGTAATAAATCTAAAAGCCAATACAATTATATAAATTCAAACTTTTAGATATGCTCATGATAAAGCTAAATCTAACACAAAGAAGAGTAGGAATCCATGTACTATAATCTTATCCCCGTACAATCATCTCCACAAAATGTGCCTTAGTTTTGTCAACTTAACCTTTTAGATCAATTGCTTATGGCTACAAATCAAATGATAATATCAATAATACTTCAAAAGCTAAAATTACACCAGGATTCTTTTACCTGAACTCCATCTATCTTGCAGCGATCACCAACATCAAATGGGTAGATAATAAATAGGAAAATGATTGCTTCAAATACTGTCTTGCAGGTGTTCGCAAAAACAAATACCATGACCAGAAGTTGGGAGCTAATGACTAAAAGGAAATGGGTGAAGTCAGCTTGTAGTATCACAAGAGAAATTATGACAATGATGAAACCCACAATGACATTCAACATATGATGAAGGTTGTCCATGGCTGTCTTTGTGTCATTTAGAGACAATGCAAGTGCCCTCCTCTCTCTAAAAGCATGTTTCTACAAAATAACCAGAAGTTCAAACCCTCCAAAATCACATTGGAAATGGCAAAAGAAGACAATTAATGTATATTACTCAAGTATATATGTTGTTGTTGGGTTTTGGCCAATTAGCCGATGATGTTTTCAAATATATTAAGATTGAGTGAAAAATACAACAAAGGTTTGTCAATTGCATGAACTCATATCATATTTAATTTGATTTGTAAGTCCATTACATAGTCATGATTACTGCAATTGGCAATTTTATAGATAAATTGAGCAGTATTTAATCTATAAGGAGAAGGGTAAAAGCAACAGAAAGCAAGAAAAGCGTCCTATCTACCAACATAAGCTAGCCTAATATGCAACTCAAATGGAATATCCTGTCGTGTACTATACTGTTTGAGAGCTTGACATGAGTTTGAGCTTTTGAGTCAGACAATAGTTGGAGAGTGTGTGATTTTTTTGGCTGTGCTAAATAATTAAGTACCTATATTCATCTGTTTATGTATTCTTGATGGATTTCTAATACCGGGTAGAAAATTAATGAAGGCATCGACATGAAGGTAAAATCCATCCCTGTTGATGAAGCAAACAAGCTCCTTGGTGTTGGATACTGATATCTGGATGTCAGGTTTCTGCTTCTATCGTTAATGTTAGCGAGATATATGTAATAAATCTTCACAAAATAGCACAGAGTGAGTACATAAAAGATCTTGATGAAGGAAATGCACTATGTAGATTTGAAAGTGATGCAAACGAGATAGCCGACACATTTTTGGACAAGTTAGATATGTCCAAGACGCGAATCAAGAGGTTGAGGAACAAGGCTGCCGGCCTTGATGGAGCCAATCCACACAGGTAACTAAGCTGGCAACATAAGCTTGAAAGCCACCGGTTGTACCGCCAGTGTATTAGGAAGGCTGTCGGCTTTTCGACCAACGTAGAAAGTAGGCCGCACGATGTGTGCATTTTCAAAGCTGCCAGCTTTGTTTTTAATCGACTTTATGTTTTTTATTACGTTTTTAGGGTTTGTGTAATCATATAAATGGCCTTGGAAACCTTAGCTTATGATTCAGAACATTTTTATCAAATTTGAAACCCTATTTGAGAGCATTTCTTCATAAAGTTGCAATCTTTCGCATCTTGTCTTTGAAATCAATCATTGTTATTGATATCTTGTCTTTGAAATCAATCATTGTTATTGATTTCTGTTTTCTTTACGCTTTCCGTCCTGCGTCAGAATTGGTATTAGAGCAAGGTTAGAATCCTACAAATATGTCTTCAAGCAAAGGTGTTGATAGCATTTGTACTCGTGGCAGTGTCCATGATACGGAAGTTCGAGGGGTTGAGGTTCATAGGGCGACAAATGAAGCCATGGATAAAAGAATCCGACTGATCGAAGATCATCTTGAGGATTTAGTCCAGCGTTTTGACGCGCTAGCAGAGGTTGTCAACGAAGGTAGAGAGGTTGGTAGGAGACGATAAGGGATAAGAGAAGCCTTTGGCGGTCCAATCAATAAACCTAGCACTGCGAATCGGTGGGCGTAGATTTTCGATGAGGAATCTGAGGAGGAGAATGAGTTTTTACTTAATGGGAGGTAGCCGCGAAGGAGAGGCGATGAAGATGCAAGGGATCGATATTAGAGAAACAATTGCGGCTATAATCAAGGTGAAGGTGGAGACTTCCGATTGAAGGTAGACATTAATGGTAGTATGAATATAGAGGAATTTTTAGATTAGGTGGTAGATATAGATTGATTCTTTGAATACATGGAAGTACTGGAGGATCGGAGGGTTAGATTAGTGGCTTGCAAATTGAAGTGTGGAGCCTCTGCTTGGTGGGAGAGGTTGCAAAATAGGAGACGGAGGAAAAGAAGACGGCCTGTGAAAACCTGGTACCGGATGAAGTAATTGCTTCAACGTGATTTTTTGCCTCCTGACTATGAGCAGATTCTCTTTCAGTAGTACCAATGATGTCATCAAGGTCAGCGTTCTATCCATGACTATACGAAGGAGTTTATGAGATTGGTTGAGACGAATGATTTGAGAGAAAGTGAAGGGCAACAGGTGGCTAGGTATATTAATGGGTTGAAATTACAAATTAGAGATAAGATTGGAGTTAATGTTATGAGGAGTCTAAATGAGGCAAAGAATATGGCTTTGAGGGCTGAGATGATGATCCAGGATAAGAATAGCCGCTTTGATGAAGGAAACAGAAGATATGGAGTTGAGGTACAGACAATAGCAGATCTATGATTGAGAAAAATAAAGGTCATGAGGAGAGGCAGAGATGTAAGTAATGAAAAGAGGGATGACAAAGTTGCCGGTAAAAGGCTTATTAAGACTAAAGATGTCCCGAAGTAGAACAACCTTTATGCAAAGCCTATGTGGGGCAAATGTTTTCACTGTAATCAACTTGGACACAGGTTAAATTAGTGCCCGAATAGGAAGAGTGTGAATATTGTAGAGCGGGATGAGGAAGAAGAGGTACATGAACCTGATGGGGATGATGATGTTTATGAAGAAGAGGATGAGGAAGTTGAGCAAACCTATGTGATTAGAAAGATGATGTTAGTGCCTAAACAAGAGGATGATACTCAGCGACATCAATTATTTCGCACTCGATGTACTATTGGTAGAAAGGTGTTTGACTTGAGTGTGGATAGTGGAAGTTGTGAGAATATAATTAGTAGAACAGTTGTCAAACAATGAGAGCTTCCTATTGAGAAACATCCTAACCCATATATTATTGGATGGATAAAGTCTGCTGAGAGGATAGAGGTGAAAGAGAGGTGCCGAGTGCCATTTTCTATTAGCAAATACTAGGATGAGGTATATTGTGACATTGTAGACATGGATGCTTGTCATGTGTTGTTTAGGTGACCCTGGCAGTACAATGTGAATGCACATCACACTGAGAAGGAAAACTTGTAAAGGCTGGAGAATGGGGGTGTGAAGTACAATTGCTACCCCTTAAGGTGGCAAGCCGCTCTAAAGTTGCTAAGGTTGACAAACGATCCTTCCTGACCATTACTCAATCAAGAAAGGAGATGGAGGAGACTACTAAGGAGTTTTAGGATAGTACATGCGTTAGTTGTAAAGAATGTTATGAAGGTAGAGGAGAAGAGTAGTAGTGAGGTGCCAGAGTGTGTGAAGGAAGTATTGAAAGAATTTAAGGAAATAGTGCCTGAAGACTTGCTAGAGGGGTTACCACCTTTAAGAGATATCTAGCACCAGATTGATTTGGTACCTGGAGCTACTTTGCCAAACTTGCCACACTATAAAATGAGTCTTAAAGAGGTAGAGACATTATAGGAGAAGGTGCAAGAGTTGTTATAGAAAGGTTTCATGAGGGACAGCTTGAGTCCATGTGCAGTACCTGCATTACTGACATCAAAGAAAGATGGCAGTTGGCGAATGTGTGTTGATAGTAGAGCTATTAACAAAATCACTATTGGGTATAAATTCTCAATTCCCCACCTGAAGGATATGTTGGATAGGCTGAGTGGGGTAGTTGTCTTCTCCAAGGTAGACTTAAGGAGTAGATATCATCAAATTAGAATTAGGTTAGGAGATTAGTAGAAGATGGCCTTCAAAACTAAGGAAGGGCTCTATGAGTGATTAGTGATGCCCTTTGGCCTTAGCAACGCCCTCAGCACATTCATGAGGTTTATGAATCAGGTATTAAAACCTTTTATTGGACGATTTGTCATAGTTTATTTTGACGATATCCTGATTTATAGTAAATATGAGGAAGAATGCATAGAGAATCTTAGAAGTGTTTTGATTGTGTTGCTGAAAAATAAGTTATATCCAAATATGAAGAAATGTATCTTCATGGTGAAGAGGCTGTTGTTTCTGGGTTTTATTATTAGTAGTGATGGTATAATGGTGGATGATGAGAAAGTGAAAGCCATAAGGGAGTGGCCTACTCCTAAGACTATGACAGAGTTGAGAAGTTTCCTAGGCTTAGTGAGTTTTTATAGGAGGTTGATTAGGCACTTCAATACCATTGCTACTCCTTTAACTGAGTGCTTGAAGAAGGGGAAGTTTTAGTGGGGTGAGGAACCCAAGGATAGTTTTGCTATGTTGAAGGAGAAGTTATGTAGTGCTCTTGTGTTAGCGCTGCTTCATTTTGAGAAGCTCTTTGAAGTAGACAGTGCTGCTAGTGGAGTAGGAGTAAGAGCTATGTTATCTCGAGAGAAGAGGTCAGTTGCTTTCTATAGTGAGAAGTTATGTGAAGCAAGGAGGAGCTGGTCTAAATATGATAAGGAGTTCTACTTGATTGTGAAGGCTTTAAGAGTGTGGGAACATTATCTAATAGGGAAGGAGTTTGTGCTATACTCAGACTGTGTAACCCTAATGTAATATACAAAGTAATTATAAGTGATAAGTATTCACAAGCTACTAATTATTAAGAGGCCTTTATATTGATGTTAAAAATAAGTTAAGGTTGATCAATTATGTGTTGAAACAGATTGGCATAAATTGAATCAATTTTATTATTTTCTGCAATGAAGGCCGGCATTTCTGATGAGAAACGCCGCCGGCTTAGTTTTTAAATTTACCGGCGTACTCTGTAACAGACTGTACGCCGCCTCCTGGAGAATCTACGCCGCCGGCATAGGATGAGAACAGTAGCATTTTTCTTAATGCTGGGAGGAAAGCTGTCGGCGTTCACTAGGGTTTCTTCTCAACACCGGCATGAAAGCCGCCGGCGTAGGGTAAAGATTTGCTGGTGTACGAAGAAAGAATTTGAATTTTGGAAATCAAAGCCCCGATGAACGCTGCTGGCGTTCGTGTAAATTTTGCCAGCGTATGGTATACGCCGGCAAGATCTAGAAGTACGCCGCCAGCGTAAGGCCGGTGTATGACCAAATTTCTATAAATACAAGACGCGAAAAACATTTTCGATAGATTTTCTTTACATTATTTTCTCCTTCGTGTAAGAGAGTTTTGGAGTGTTCTTGGAGACTTATGCTTGGAGAATCATCGGGATAGTGTTTTTGATCCAAAGTAAGTAATCTTAACTTTCTCATTTGGATTTTATACAAATTTATATAAGTTTCTTAGGGTTCGGTTGAATTTTTATATGAAGGTTTTTGGAGAAAAACCCTAGCATGAGTGAGAATTGTGAATTGGTGAATGCGAGACGGGTTTTAGTGATTCAAAATAGTAAGTAAATCGCCTCTATTATGGATTCAAGCAAAATACGGATTAAACAATCCTCATACATTCTTATTGTTGTGCATATTAGGGTTTTGGGTGAAATAAATGGTGTTTGTGGAGTTTGATCGGAATAGACGGTGTAGATAACGGAGATTTATTTTTAGGTTAGGATTTTTGAGAATTCATGTTTGTTAGGGTATTTTGATAATGCGATCATATCTATTGATGTGTGTATATATATATATATATATATATTGTAACAGGACATTTGGAGTTTGTGAAACTGTTGTTGGTATGGATATAGGAGTTTATGGAGTTCGAGTTGACTTTGTTGTTGTTGTATCAGATTCTGAGGATTTGATTTATATTCTTGAGATTTAGAAAGGTACGACCAATCCATTGTTTGATGTATGTGCTTGTAGATTAGAATTTTGTGAATGGATGTAGGAACAGAATTGCATAATGAACTTAATAAATATTCAGCTTAATAATTGTCTGCCTGGTTGTGGTTGGCTTTGACCAGTAGAGACCTGGCAGATAGTGATACTGGTGAGGCACCTTGATGATCTTAGTGTGAGGTTGTCCCGAGTGGACTCGTGCTAAGATATAATTCCGGTAGAATTTAGGTATTCAGGAATTGGGATGTTTGGGGAGTACCCACTCATCCATATATGTATATGATTACTTATATTCAAAATCAGTTGGTTGTTTTTAAAGTTGAGTCTGAGTTACTCTGAGTTCAGGATTTATGTATACTGGATTCTGAACTGTGTTGATTTGTTGGATTAAAATAGATAATAATCTGTTGTATGCATTTAGTTTAGTTTCATTTATTTATATATGTTGTATGTGCATAACCTTACTTGTACTGGATTGGATATTATCGTACTGGGCTTCGCCGCTCATTCTATTATATTTTAGGTGTAGGTGATGATAGTGTGATATATGATCTATCGGGTTTTGATATCGTCTATGAAGATGGGGATGGCGTTAGTGGTCCTGACTACCCTGCTGATGACTAGTTGAATAGTCATAGATGACATAGGATGAATCAAAGAAGACTTTTTATATTTGGTTATTATTCAGTGTTAGAATCATAATTGGTTCATTGAAATTTTTAGTTGTATTTGGAATCTTCATGTGGTAATAGTTTTTAGGATATGGTTTGATTTGTTGACCTGCAGTTAGGGCTGGGCAAAAAAACCGACCGAACCGTGAACCGAGCCGAAAATTCGGTTTTTTTCAGTTCGGTTTGGTTCGAAGATAGAGATTCGGTTCGCGATTTCGAACCGAACCGAACCGTCTTACTAAATAAAAAAAAAAAAAAATTTCTGCTCAATGCCTAATGTAAAGGCAATCGGCCCAGCCCCAAATGAATTAGGTTTACCATTTGCGTTTGTTTGTGTTTGTCACTTTGTCTTCCTCAATCTGTTACTGTTAGTCCTCACTCGCCCCTCGCCCCTCGGTCACTCCTGCAGTCCTGCTCACTCTCAGTCCTCACGCGGCGCCTCACGATCGCCGATCACGGCTCATCGTCTCACACACTCACACAGCGTCAGTCCGTCAACCACACACACAGCCACACCACACGCAGTCGGCACTTGGTAGTTACGCATACTTGCACAGATCCAGACTTCGTCTTCCAGTTCGTACTTTCGACTTTGGAGTCCGCAGATTTCGCCGGTGAGTCTTTCTAGTTCATACTTTCGACTTCATAGTCGGCGCTCGGCAGTCACGACACATTTGCATTTTTGGGTTTTTCAGGTTGCTTTTCTTTTGCTGAAAAGAAAATCTGGTCAACATTCTCTTAGGTCCTTAGATAAGCGAGTTGTTAAAGTGGCCTAGGCCATTGCCATTGGATGATGAAAGGGTTCGTCTGCTTCACGAGGTAAGCTAGGTCTGAAACAAAGCAAAAGAGATCGCATTAAGGAGTTTTTAGTTACTAGTCTTTATTTTTGTATATATTCTGTTTACCTTATACATAATTGTAATACTGCTTTAGAATTGCCATAGCTTATCACAATATCATCATTTAGGTTGGGTACGAACTTGAGAGAAGCTTTGATGGTAAAGCCTCAAATCTAGTGGAAGCCAGTGGAAAGTCTGCAACAAAGCTTGTGGCTCTTATAGCACGGTATTTTCCTGGTAATTGTTCATATGTGATACAGAGATCTAATTGTTCATATGTGATACAGAGATATGTTTCTTATTAAGTCAAAATTCTTGGAATTTTTTTATGTGTTATGCTCCTGACTCAAAGAAAGGTATTGTTTTTCAATAGCTTTGCAGTTGAATCTCCATTTTTGAATAATAATGAAACAGACTACAACCTTGAATCGCCTTGAGTCTTTGTTGTCTGTTGCGTTACATTAACGTGGCATATTGATAAATTTTACTAGTAATAAACAAATGGGGGTAATATTTGGTAAAGATTATCAGGTATTCTTAATTATGAATCATTTAGCTTGAGAATTTTCCTTTAATATTTCCCTATTTTTCTCTTTCTTTCTGTTGGTTTCAATAACTGCCTTGACGTGTTAATGAATTTTGAGTACTTCATTTTTAGTAAGCTGTAATTGTTTTTGTCTATCTATTCAGGTTTTCTGGTATCAGTGGATGCACACATGAATTTGCAGGTTTGGCATTGCAGTCTTTTATTCTTTTCCCTTTGTATTCACATCAGCCATCTTTCTTTCTTTTTTCTAGAGTAGCAGTTTCAGTGCAATTACTGAAACATATGGCAGTCTTTTCGTCCAATGTCTCCTGCCTCGAATAATTTACTTTAAAAAGCATTCCCACTTGTCTTTCTATGGCATATGATTATTGAAATAAGTTTCATTATTCTAACAAAAGGCTTCCTTGCAGCTGGCCAACACAGAGGAGTACATTGATGGACAGTTCACTGGAAGCTTGGGAGAGATATTGATCAGGTAACATTGTTATGTTTTGGAAAGAATTCTCAATATCTTTTTTTTCCCCCCTTGACACTGGTGCTGGATTAAGAACCATATCTTTGTACAACAGATGCCATAGAATTATGCCCCTCTGATGCTTTTCTGAATTTCCTACTCCTATTGTACTGGACAGGTTTCTATTATATATAACCATTTTGGGTATCTGATCAATTTATTATTGATGTAGAAGTGACAAGTGTAGCACAAAATGGATCTTTCTTAGTTCTCATGTTGATATACGTTAATTTTGATTCTATTTCTAACAGTATTTATTCGGATTATTCCTAAGTCAGACAAAATTTGGAGCATAAAATTTAAGTAATGGCATAAAATTTGCAGTAGAGAAATGTGAATTATTTACTTCCTACGTTTTGCATGTAAAACATGTGGAAGTTGGTGGAAACGGTATGCATGTGAAACTGCTGCACATATTTCTTTATATCTCGCATGTCTTAATTACAAATACAATTGCTAATGTATCACTGAAAATATCATGTTTGGTCTGCCAATGACAAGAAACTCTAATTGCTTAATCAAGACTTTTATCTTCTTCTAATTTAGTTTAGATAAATTTTTGTACTTGTAAATACTGTCAGCATGCATGGATTTGGATATTCTCTCTTTCTGCTTGAATGTTTCCATTTGTTTGATTTAGGGCGGGAGAATTTGTCACTTGCTCTCCAGAGGAAAATTCAAATCAATTTTTTGCCGTACTAGGAGGTGTTGGACAATTTGGAATCATCACAAGAGCAAGAATTGTCCTTAATCAAGCACCAAAGAGGGTAATATCGATAAGATCTATGCAATAATATATATAATTAGTACATAATAAACTAGGTTTTATCTTTTCCCATCCAAAATTATAAGGAAGCATATTATAGAGGATTTGGGCTTCTCCAGTTATTTTTCTTATATTCCTTATTTTACAAATTAATGGTTAAAATTTTCCATTTTTAAAAATATATTATAATATCATCCTGATGTATTTTTTTCCAACCACTGATTATACATAACAATTTTTTAAGAAGATAATCTTTTTTTTACTTTTCAGATGTCTTCGTTTGATGCACAGAGTATGAGCAAACCAGTAAATGTTGATGCTTCGAAGAGCAATCCGATGGATGTGGATGCATCTGAGGAAAAAGTGAATAGAGATGAAAATGTTGGCAAAGACTATCAGAATGATAATAGTGGTCCTCTACCTTCTTCCGGTACAACATGTAAACTCCCTTCCTCTCCATCAGCTTCCAACAAAAGACAAAGGTCTAAAGTGTGGGCACATATGACATTAGAATCAGATCAAAATGGGAACAAGAGGGCAAAATGCAATTATTGTCATAAAACCTTTAAGTATACTGGCGGGAATGGAGCTAATGCATTGCTTACTCACTTGAAGAGATGTAAACAATTTGTTAGCAAAGACACAACGGGTAAACAGAAAACTCTCCCTAGTTTATTAGAAAATAATCATCTCTCCATTCAACTAAATAGCAATTTTGATGAAAGTCGGTGTAGAAGAGAGCTTGCTAGAATGTTTGTAGTTGCTGAGCTGCCATTTAGATTTGTTGAAAATGAAGCTTTTATCAATTATAGCAATGTATTACAGCCTAAGTTTTCAGTTCCATCTCGTACAACTTTAAGACGTGATTGTCTAGAGTTGTATAACGAAGAGAGGGAAAAATTGAGGCAATATTTTGCTAAATTTACTGGTAGGGTGTTTTAACACTGATACGTGGACTTCTTGCCAAAACTTATCTTATATGTGTCTTACATGCCTCTTCATTGATGAGAACTGGAAATTGCAGAAAAAGATTTTGAATTTTTGTCAAATTTCTTGTCATTCTGGTGAGGCAATTGCCAATGCTGTGGAGGCATGTTTGAAGGGATGGGGTATAACAAAGGTTCTTACAATCACTGTAGATAATGCAAGTTCAAATGATGTTTGTATGCAGTATTTGAAAAGAATATTTCAATCTTGGGGAACACTTATGTTGAAGGGAGATCTCCACATGAGATGCTGTGCACATATCTTAAGTTTAATTGTGAAAGAGGGTCTGAAAGATATGGATGATTCCATATTTAGAATTAGATCTGCTGTTAGATATGTTAGGTCTTCTCCATCGCGATTGGCGAGGTTCAAAAGCTGTGTGGCAGAAGAAAATGTAGGGAGCAAGGCACTATTATCTTTAGATGTTGAAACCAGATGGAATTCAACATATACAATGTTGGAGTCGGCTGTGAAATTTCAGAAAGCATTTGAGTTGTTTGGAGATGAAGGATGAGAAGTTTAGGGCAGATCTTACAGGCAATAAAATGAGGGGACTTCCTACAGAAGAAGATTGGGTATATGCACGTGGCATATTGCCTTTCTTAAAAACATTTTATGATGCTACTTTGAGCATTTCTGGTTCTTTATATGCCACTTGCAATCACTTTGTTGAAGAAATTATGGGTGTTGGGAGTGAGATCAAAGAACAATGTGGAAGTGATGATCTTTCCATGAGAATGATGGCTGAAAGAATGAGAGTAAAGCATGAGAAGTATTGGGGAAATATTAACAACATGAATGTATTGTCACTTGTGGCTGCAGTTCTTGATCCTCGTCTAAAATTGTCTTATGTGGATTGGATGGTGAGAGAGGTTTATGATGATGAGAAGGGAAACCAGCTAATGGAAAAAATTAACTACACCCTCTCAAGCTTGTTTTATTATTATGATTCTTGTATTGAGCACAGTGAGGAAAGCTTGACAAATTCTGAAAGTCATGTGAAAGAACCAAAAGTGGAAATGGTAAATGAAGAGCGTAAAAAGAAAATGAGAAACAAGTTCACTAAAAAAGTGGGAGTGAACAAAACAATGCAAAGGAATGAATTGGAGAAGTATTTGGCAGAAGAACGGGAGGAACTTGATGATGATGATAAAGGTTTTGATGTATTGGATTGGTGGAAAAAATTCTCATGTAGGTACCCAATCCTCTCTTTAATGGCTAAAGACATCTTAGCAATTCCTTTGTCAACCGTGGCTTCAGAAAGTGCTTTTAGCACGGGTGGTCGAGTTCTTGATGTTTTTAGGAGTTTACTGACTCCATATATGGTGGAAGCCTTCATATGTGCTCAAGATTGGCTCAAGAAATCTGCAATTTTGTCCATTGAGGAGGATCTTGAAGCACTGGAAATTTTTGAATCAGGTTTCAATTTGTTAAATTTTATATTAGTTTCAATTTCTTTCATATGTTGATTATGTGCTAATAGGATGCCTTCTTTATATATTGCAGAAACTGAAGTTGTGAAATTGATGGATTCAGCTACTGCAAATATCACCATCAATTAAACTAAGGTCACTAGGTCAGTCCATTGAACTTCAATTTACTACTTAAAAGAATTGTTTGTGAGCACAAAATGTTTTTTAAAGAAGGAAATTGATCAATTGTAAAGTTTAGATACTATGCTACCAAAATATCATTTGTGAGGTGAACTTTTTTTATATTTACTTCATTTAACTTTTGTCCTCTCCAGGTATCAAGATTGGGTTCTAAATTTTGTCATCAAGGAGATGTCCCATTTGAGCTGAGGTTGAAAATGAAGAATACAATCTTCTTGAAAGAAGAAAACAAGAAAAGGACGTTAGAATTATGTAGTGAAAATAGTAGAACCAATCTACCTATTGCTGAATGGTTAAATTGTGAAGTCAATGTATTATTTTAGCCATTGTAATGTTAAGTTTTATGCTCTAATGAAAACATGGATGTTACTTTATTCTATTTGCTCTTGATGTTGTTTGCCCAAATGTGGGAATTGGAAAAGCAGGTCCTAACTAATGAAAACAAGTTCTTTATGTATGCAAACAAGTTCTTTATGTCCTGTGCAGGACTTCAAGACTCAAGAGGACAGCATACATGGAGGCGGATCTTCGATGTTCTACTATCACTTTAATCTCTTAATGGGTACATATTCTATTGCAGGACAAGTAATAAAGGGATGGGATATAGGTGTAAAGACAATGAAAAAAAGGAGAAAATGCCATTTTAACAATTCCTCTTGAACTTGCATATGGTGAGTCTGGCTCTCCTCCAACTATTCCTCCAAGTGCCACTCTGCAATTTGATGTCGAGCTCCTGTCTTGGACAAGTGTGAAGGATATATGCAAGGATGGTGGAATATTCAAAAAGATCCTTGTGGAAGGAGAAAAATGGGAAAATCCTAAAGACCTTGATGAAGTATTAGGTATTCTGCATCGTTTGTCTTATCTTTTTTCTCAAGTATGTAGATCATCTACATTGGGTTTTGATGTGCTTCTCTGCTCATCTTTATGTACACAGTTAATTATGAGGCACAACTGGAAGATGGTACAGTGGTTGCGAAGTGCAATGGAGTAGAGTTTACTGTAAAAGAAGGTCAGGACACAATAGTTCGCATCATTTATTTAATAAGAATGTGATGCATTCTAGGGACCATTCATTGACCTTTATGCATTCTTTTTATTCTTTATTTAGGTCATTTTTGCCCTGCATTGGCAAAGGCTGTTAAGATGATGAAAAAAGGAGAGAAAGTACTCTTGACTGTGAAGCCACAGTGTGAGTAAAAATATTTTCTTTGTTTACAGGTTATGGGCAATTTAAATTTACTTACTAGGCATTTGTCTGTAGATGGTTTTGGTGACAAGGGCAAGCCAGCTTCTGGCAGTGAGGGTGCTGTTCCGCCTAATGCTTGTCTTAACATCACCTTGGAGTTGTTGTCATGGAAGACTATTACTGAGGTAACCAATGATAAAAAAGTGATTAAGAAGATACTGAAGGAAGGAGAGGGATATGAGCGGCCTAATGAAGGAGCAGTAGTTAAAGGTAGCCCATTAAAAATTAATGGTTTCAGTTCTTCTTGGAGTCAACTGTGTTATTTCTGCATTTTTCTTACTATATATGGTTTCAAGCATATGCTTGCTGACTCATATCATGCAACATTGTACTGATGGGATTGTTTTGCTGAGGATAGTGAAATTGATTGGGAAGCTACAAGATGGAACAGTGTTTGTGAAGAAGGGCCATGATGGAGAAGACTTGTATGAGTTCAAGACAGATGAAGGCAATTGTTATTTTTGCCTGTATACTCTTAATTGTCCCCTGATTTGGTATTGCATTTTGCTAAATGTTGATATCTTTATGTAGAGCAAGTAATTGACCGTCTTGATAGAGCTGTGGCAAATATGAAGAAAGGGGAGGTGGCTCTTTTAACTGTTGCACCTGAGTATGCTTTTGGGTCTTCTGAATCCAAACAAGAACTGGCTGTGGTGCCTCCAAATTCAATTGTGTTTTACGAGGTGGAGCTTGAATCTTTTGTTAAGGTGAGTTTAGAAGTGTTCTATTAAAGCCAGGGATGGGTATTTTCCCTCACTTGCCTGTGCTTGGGAATAATGAACCAAAGGTAGCATATTTTTACTCTACTTACCTTTTATAGGATAAGGAGTCCTGGGACATGAATACCCAAGAGAAAATTGAGGCTGCAGGGAAAAAGAAAGAAGAAGGAAATATACTGTTCAAGGCTGGGAAATATGCTAGAGCATCCAAGAGATATGAAAAGGTAAGTTGCAGATGTGACATGTCTGCTTAGATGACAATTCCTTACTCTATCTGTGTTGGGAGTTTTGTTAGGTTTTGGCTGTTGATTACATGTATCTAAATTCTGGCTTAACATGAAATGGCTGCAAAAATATTAATTTTATGGTTGTAAGTTACACCTGACTGTTGCAATGCTGTAACTGACATTCTATTTTTCTTTGCAGCATCTTCTCAAAAAATTTAACCTTTATTTGCTTTTAGTATACCTTTCTGAGTAGATTCTAGTCTGCTTATACTTGTAATAATTATTTGGGGTATCATTTGCAGGCTGTTAAGTATATAGAATTTGACACTAGCTTTGGTGATGAGGAAAAGAAGCAGGCAAAGGCTTTGAAAGTAGCTTGTAACCTGAATGATGCTGCATGTAAGCTGAAATTGAAAGAGTATAAGCAGGTAGAAAAACTTTGCACTAAGGTCTGATATTTGTGTTATCAATATTCGTGTATCATAAGTAAAATGCAGCTCTTCCACCCTCTCTTGCATCTTATTTCACAACCCAATCGTGTATCAATATTCTGCCATGCTGATATCTTCAATTTTGGTCAAAGCGTTTTCTTCTCTTTTCATTATTAGAAGTTTTTTATCTGCAAATGGTTATTGTTCGACATAATCAACTTTGCTAACATCTTTGTTAGTACTTTTTTTTTATGTTGTGCATCTCTTCTCACGGTTCTGTTGTTAACTTTCGATTTGTACAGTACATTCTTGGAACTAAGATGGTGTTCCCCGGATTGAAGAAGCCCCAGGAGCGTGCCGACCTCATTGCATATCTCAAACAGTCTACCGCATCTTAAAGATTTGTCTGTTGATTGGGCTGTTCAATTCTTTACTTGGTGGTTAAAACTGATGAAGCAATTTTATTTTATTTTTTCCTCCCGCAATAAAGTAGACAAAATAAATAGATCTTGCATGCTCCTTGTAATGAGCGTTGCATCGTTATTCTTTTGGGCATATTGCCGTAACTGGGCATTTGCTTATCCTTTCCATTGATATATACGGTTATGACAACTTGAGGACTTCATTTACTTGTTATATAAAGGGGTGAAGCTGTTGCTGCCTGTAATTTTATTCCCCATCTGCATGTTAAAACTCATGTGGAGATGAAGTGCAGAAGATCAAAGGCGCTGTTTCATTTTATTATTATCATTTTTGCGTTTTATTTTTATTGTTTTTAAATAGATTTTTATTAACAAATAAATATGGATAAAATATTTTGAAATGAGAAAAGAGCAAATTCTCTTCTTTTTTTTTATATGGTTCGAACCGTATATCGAACCGTACCGAACCGTTTTTTTTAGGTTCGAAAAATTAATGAACCGAACCGTAAGGTTAGGTTCATTTTTTAAAAATAACCGAACCGTTATTTTAGTTCAATTAGGTTCGGGCGACGAACCGAACCGAACCGTACCGCGCCCACCCCTACCTGCAGTTATGTCAACATTATCTAGTTTTCTGATTATAGAGATTATGTTTTATCAGATAATTTATTTATGGGAACCACATGTCTTCTTTTATACTTTGTGAGATATACAGGTGTTATTCATGTTAATTGTGGAAATTAAAGCCTTAGCGTGTCCTATTAAGAGAGGACACGTGTGGGTTGTAATGCCAACAGGTTAGAGTGTTACACCTAAAGTATCTGAGTAATCAAACTAGGATCAACAAAGATATGCAGGCTAGATTGATCCAACTTCTACAAAGGTTTCCATTTAAACTAATGCATAAATCTGGGACTTAAAATAAAGTTGTTGATGCCTTGAGTAGGAGGGCTGAAGTATTAGCTGTGACGAGTGTTGAGGTTGTAGGGTTTGAGCATGTGAAAGAACCTTATGCATAAGATCCTAATTTTAAGGAGATTTGGGAGAAGTGCAACACTAGGGAGCCTTGTGGTGAGTATCATCTCTATAAGGGATACTTGATGAAAGGTAACTACCTATGCATCCCTGAGTCATCACTAAGAGAAATCGATTAGGGATTTGCATGGAAAAGGTTTGGTTGGACACATGGGAAGAGACAAAACTATTGCAACTGTGTCTGCTAGATATCATTGGCACCAGTTGAGAAGAGATGTGGGAAAGATTGTGCAGAGATGCCCAAAGGACAGTCTTAGAACACTAGGCTATATATGCCATTACTAGTGCCTGAGAATATCTGAGAGGACCTGACCATGAACTTTATATTGTGTTTGTCTTTTACCCAACGAGGTGCTAACTCTATTTTTGTTGTTGTAGACAAGTTTTCTAAGATGGCTCACTTCATACCATGTAGAAAAATTGTTGATGCCTAATCTATTGCCAGACTGTTTTTCAAAGAGGTCTTCTTGGGGTTCCAAAATCCATCACTTATGATAAGGACACCAATTTTTTGAGCTATTTCTGGAAGAAACTTTGGCTCGTGTTTGACTCATCATTAAATTACAATAGTACAGCTCATCCACAGACGGACAGACAATATGAAGTTGCCAACAGGACCCTTGGTAATAAGATAAGAAGCATTTGTGGAGAAAAGCTAAGGTTGTGGGACTTATCTTTAGCTTAAGCGGAGTTTGCCTATAACAATTCAGTCCACAGGACTACTAGGAGATCTCCATTCTCTATTGTATACACTAAGACACCACAGTACACCGTGGATTTGACAAAGCTACCAAGAACATCTAAGTTCAATACACCAGCTAAACGTATGGCAGAAAATCGGCAGACTACTACAGCCGAAGTTAAAGAGAAGGTTGAGAAAGCTAATGCCAAGTACAAAGCGAGTGCAGACAAGCATCGAAGGCAACAGTTATTCTCAGTAGGAGATCAGGTGATGGTATTTCTAAGGAAGGAGCAATTTCCAATCGGGAAGTATAGTAAATTGCAACCACGAAAGTATGAGCCATATCAAATAGTGAGGAAAATCAACGGTAATGCATATGCAGTTAGACTTCTCGACAGTATGGCAATCTCAAAAATGTTTAATGTTACTAATTTATTTCTTTTCCATCCTGATGATGTATCTTTGTATCCAGATGAGAACTCGGGGTCGAGTTCTTTGCAGGTGGGGGAGAATGATGCAAATGGGATAGTCAACACATTTTTGGACAAGTTAGAGATGTCTAAGACCCAAATCAAGAGGCTGAGGAACGAGGTTACCGGACTTAAAGGTCGGCCTTGATTGAGCCAATCTACGCTGGCAACTAAGTCGGCGGTGCAAGCTTGAAAGCTACCGGCGTATTAGAAGGGCCTACTTTCTACGTCGTACAATGTGTGCGTTTTCAAAGCTGCCAGCTTTGTTTTTAACCAACTTTATGTCTTTTATTTTGTTTTTAAGGTTTATGTAATCATATAAATAGCCTTGAAACCCTAGCTTATGATTCAGGACATTTTTATATATTTGAAATCATATTTGAGAGCATTTCTCAATAAAGTTGTAATCTTTTACATCCTGTCTTTGAAATCAATCGTTGTTATTGATTTCTGTTTTCTTTACGTTTTCCATCTTGCATCAGAAAGTCATGTGTTCAAATTGAAAGTCATATGTTTAAATTGATTGGCATATCTAGGATGGCCACTTGAGTTAGAAACAGAGAGTTGGGTTGCACTATATCAATAAGAGATCTTGTTTCCTCGTAACTCTCAATCGGAAAGTTGTACAATACAAGAAAATATTAAGGGAAGAACAGAGCATGGTCCTACTAGTTGAGAATAGGTATTGATATTAGTATTGAAAGTTAAGTAAAGGTTTCCATATCATGTTTCCGTTTCAAAATAGGTTTAATAATCCATCCAAAATTTGATGGCATGAGTACATATGAATTGTCAATATGCCAAGTCCCTGTACTCGTAAAAAATCTAATTTCTAGGCTTTCATTTGAACAACAGCAACACTTGAGAGTTGAGTTTTATTGCCACCATGTTGGGTTGGCCTAGGTTATTGTATAGATTTGGAAAAACTCAAATCACATTGCTTGCACTAGTTCTGTATGTAAAAGCACATGCATTATGTCATGAAAATATCATGTGTTTGCTGTATAGTGAGACTATTAGATAGGTGATGATGGAGTGCTATGCCATTTTATACCAGTTTCATTTAATTAGATTAATAATTCCTTACTGTATCGCGATGTCATGAAAATCGAGGGAGTCCATGCATCATTGTGCCACTACCATATACATTTAATAGTGATTGCTAGCTGTGGTTGCACTGATCATTTTTATCTTTAAACTGTATTTTAGGCACAGAAATGTCAAAGAATCCAAGATTTTTATATAAAGTATCTTCACGATTCACAAAATTTGATCCCCTACTGCTGGTTAGTGCTTCAGACTTAATCTCCATATTCTGATTTCATCTAAACTAAACAAATATTTATATTGGCTTTCTACCAGGGATGTAAGAGTGGAAGGAGGTCCTTAATGGCAGTAAATGACCTTCAACCGGCTGTAAGTAATACTACATTTTCCTAGTCCTTTTCAATAGGGTTGACCTGTTATAGGATGTAATTCCTAACAAATGTCAAATATTGTTGTAGTAGTCTCAAAAAAATGTAGTTACTAAGGGCTTTTAGAAGCAATTGATTGTGCGAGGCAAAGGTGGCACTAGATACATAATGATGGTGATAAACCATCTCGAGAAATCTGTTGGAAAGCATAGATTAATAGTTTCCATTTTAAAAGAGAACTGTTTCCCTCGTTTTTCACTTCCCATTGGTATTTTCCTTGGCTATCATCAACCACCCAAGAAGGAATGCTGGTTGTCTTTCGCCATCACAAATAAGAAACTACTACCATCTGCAATTTCCAACAATAATTTTTGACAGCCACCAAGATTTATCTTAATGAAGGACAAAGAAAGTACAAAAAACGGCTGCTGGTGCTGCTAAACAAACACACTCAAAACTACTTATATTATGAAAAGGTATAGGAAGTTAGACTAGTTTATTGGTCTAAACTGACACTTATACGAACTGCATTTAATGTTGTTACAGGGTTTCATGCGGGTCCTTAACATTGCAGGTGGCTACTCTACTTGGATAGAGAATGGACTTCCTACAGCAAAAATTCCCTTGAGAAAAATATGATCCATACTAGTTATGTTTTTGTTTCAAACTCGTAGGTAGCAATTCTTCTAAGATCTCCTCGTTAGTTGGTTGGAAGAATCTACATAAATTAGACACTTTGAGGAATGTATAGAGAAGGTGTTTGATTTTGTTAGACAACGAGTTTGTTCGGTAGAAGTTCTAAATATTAAAGTAGCTCGGAAGATTATAAATAACTTCTAGATAACAATTCCTTACCAGCAAGGAATTATGGTGAAATAAAAATCCTATTTTCTAACTTTGTTGTGTGCTTTGAATCATTTGTCATCCCAAGTGTTAAAGTAGGGCCTCGAACTTTGGCCATTCTATTGTTGAAGTTAGTTTCCAATTGAAAAGAGGAAAGAAAGAGAATAGGAATGATGGATTTTGCACAGAAACAAGCATACCTTTCATGTGGGAAGTCAGAATTTGTGTGTAAGTCCTAAAATCCTACGTGCTAAATCCTAAACTGGTCATAACGATGTTATATATATAAGAGATGAGTCAAAATACGAACAAGCTATTTTGAAACTTGTTACATAGATTTTAGTTGCCATATAAAATTCACTTAGTTTTTCCATGGTATTCACGGAATAAATCTACAATTAGTTGAAAGATTAGTTATGATGACATTAGTTGAACGATGTCAATGGATTTATCCACCAAAGCTAAAAGATTAGTTGAAATATCTAATGCGAGTTGGCGTGTGGGAGTTAATCCAATATGATAAGTAATTCACATAAATCAAATGGATATAAGGAGGTTCGACTCGAATGAAGATTTACTTGCCCACTCGAAAATGAATTATTCAATATATGAGTTTCCTTGGTGGACAAATCTTATCTAAATGAGTATGAAGTTATACACATAATTAAAGTGGTGTTGCAAGCTTATACACTATATTATAAATATATGCAATGGTTTGAGTTGCAATAATGAGGCTTGACTCTTTACTCTATGATTTTGCTACAAAAAGCAGAGCCCTTTGCTCTTTGAGCACATTTGATAGCAACAGTGACATCTTATGGCTTTCACACGCTGAGTAGCAACCAAGCTATGTAAAAATCTAATTTATGCCTAAGACACTTCAACTCTATCTAGAGAATTTTTTGTCAGGGAGGCCAAAATTTAAAAGGCTAATTTAATAACAAAATATATGGATTTTACCCTTGAGTCAGGTCATAGAACATAAGGAATCTAATCTATACTTTCGAATAAGTTTAGGAAGATTTGATATGATGGACTTGGAGTAGAGGTTTTATACTAACTTATTTGCTTTCAACTATTTTTAGAGAAATTCATGCACTTAACCATGGGTTTTGATTCAAGATGAGCCCATAGGAGAATCCATTAGTAGAGAACTCATCTCAGCCATTGATATTCCACCGACTTCGACGGATGCTGTTAATGGTCGTACTCTATAAATACTTTAGGGGTCCTCCTCATTTAAGACAATCCAAAGATTTGGAGAAAGGCGATCGTCTTGTCAAATTGTAATCCTGGAAGATCAAATAAGATTTAAAATAAAGAACGTATTGTCTCTTTCCAAGAATTGTGGGATCAATATTATATAGTTCATCCACCTATTATGTGTGTGTTCGAGCTCATAAAAGCTGTCTACTCTTCTTCTCTACCATCTCTTCCTAAGTTATCTTTGTTGTGTCATTACAAAGTTATTCCCACATTTAGAGTGAGACAAATGTTACACTTGTGTGGCCGCTATAACCAAATCCCCTCATATGCAATATTGATTCAAATGAATTACATTGTGATCAAGCAACTTGAGTTACTCATTAACCAGCTTGAATTATTTAGTTTGATAAGCTCTCAAACATAATTTAAGTGTGAAGCTAACTTAAGCATATAACGAGTTTTATCAATTTCAGCCTGAACACGAGAACAATTTTAATTAAAAATGAATGTAAATAATTACATAATCAAAGACTAGACGACTTGATCAAGCAGGGCCTAAGCTTCTTAAATAGCACTTACACTCTCAATTGCAGTTGCATTGAAGTAGTTATTTATATGGGCCCAGCCCACTGCCCCATTCCGCCAAAATCATTCAGGTTTGTACATACATCCTTTTTCAATCAAATTAAAGAGAGAGAAATATGGAGGGAAAGCAAGAATCAAGCTTGCGGTCCAGCGAACTCCTTAGTAAAATCGGAGGTCAAGGCATCTTCAAAAGTAATTAATTATCATTATTACTCTCCAATGGTTTTCACAAAATTAAAATCTAATTATCCTTTCAACCTTATTTTGGAGGCATTAATCTACACGCAGAGATCACAAGATCGATATCGAAGATCTAAGTAGCGGCCATTGTCCGTCAATTTCGATCGACTGGTTCAGAAATTATTGCTCGATTCGGAATGGAAACTGGTTAATTCACTCTTCATTATTTGAGTTTGATCTTTGTAGATGTACAAATTTGATTACAAAGGCCTTGAGCCTAATTTTTATTTGGATTTAACTCTTTAGGCTAATGTGACAGGGCTTAAAGAGTTAGGCTCAATCCAATTGGAATGATCATGGGAGAATTGGCATGGAAGGCTTGGAGTAGGGTCCGTTGGAATTGGCCTGCCCAATTCCAACCTTTCTCAAATTGGCTCACACACATCGCTATAAAGGCCTCAATGGGCCTGGGTTCATAAGGGAGCCCACAACCATATCCATAATGAGAGGGACTCATTTTGGTCGTTGGTTATCTGTCTCATCTGACGGACGACATCGACAGCTAGATTCTCTATAAATACCTTAGTCCTTACCTCATTTGGATAAGGTGAAATCTTGGACAAACACCGTTGTGCTGCCGGATTTCTATTTTTGTGAATCGATTACTTGACTCACTCAAGAACGCACACGATATTCGTGGTACTTAGTGAGGTTGATGCTCAATAGCTCCCTCGCCTGTCACACGTGTGTTAGAGCCTATTGAGATTGCCTACTCCTCCTCCCTACACGACACTCTCTTGATCATCCTATCACGTGTTGTTTCCCTAGGTCACGCGTAGCGCGATAGTCACGCGACACGCACGTGATCGTTGCATCCGGATTCATACCCACACATTTTTGGCGACTCCACTGGGGAAAGGGAAATCAACACTTGTGTGATGGCACCTCCAAGAAAGAGACCTACCGATCCTACTGAGAGTACAACTCAAGAAACTAATGTTAATCTCGAGGCCGCTGAACATGACATGCCAGCACTTGAGGATGTGAACCAACCTGCTGATGCTCAAATTGATAATGCTACGATCTTGCGTGCTGTGCAAGAAAATACCAAACAAATCAATCAATCAATGCAAGAGTCTGCAAAACAATTCCAACAATTCATGACAATATTTGCTCAGTACCTGCCTGGAATAGCTGCTATTGCTGCCACGTAACAAGGTGCGACTTCGTCAACCCCTGTTGTTGTTGCGCAACAACGCGCTTCTCAAGCACCTCAAGTTGCTCCACCTGTTAATCCTACTCCTGTTCCTGAGCAAGATCCTACCAGAATTGGAGAACAAATCCCTCCATTAGAGCCTGTAATCACACAACCACTTGCACCTCAGGTAATGGATACTGAAATTCAACTTGGAACACCATCAACTTCCCAGCCTGCACTACACGCTCAACTTGGAGGATCTTCATCCTCACAGGCTACACCACCAATTGTCATTGGTGGACCCACTGTTCAACCTAATGCAACTTTACTCCAAACGGCCACTCCAGCTACACCTGTTGAAGTTACTACTTTAACTCCTAAAGGTACTTTCGTCACGAAGGAAGATCTGGACATGTATCTAAGGGAATTACAAGCTAAGTCTGATGTGGGAGTATTGGATCTCAAGCTCCCATACAATCAACGTATTGCTGCTAAGCCATACCCTCAAGACTATGTGAGTCCCAAATTCATGCTATTCAATGGTAAAAAGGGAAGTGCCAAGGAACATTTGTTGAAGTTCATTGAAACACTAGAGGTTTATGGATTTGATGATGATTTGAAGTTGAAAGAATTCTCTAAGTCCCTCACAGAGAAAGCGTACACTTGGTACATCAATCTCCCTCCTAGATCTGTAGATTCATGGGCAACCATGTGCAAAATGTTCTTAGAAAAATTCTTCTCCACACAAGAACGAGTGACCTTGACTGATATGGGACGAATCCGTCAAAAGCCCAAGGAAGACTTGATGGATTATATCGAGCGCTTCAGGGAGCGTTCACTAGACATCCAAGACATATGTGATGAAAGAGAGTTGGTGAAAATTTGTATCCAAGGCATGTTTACTGAGTACGGGGTGCATCTAGAAAATCTTTCTTTAGCTTCATTCTCCACTTTGGTCGAGAATGCACGAAGGACTAACAATTCTGTCGCGTGACAGAGAGGAGGAAATATGAAGTTCAACAAGAGAGATCCATCGGTGAATTTGGCTCAAAGTGAAGATTTCAAAGAAGGGAAAAAACCAAGAGTTGAGAAGCCCAAGGGTGAGAGGGCGAAAGAAGCACTAACATATCCTTGCTCAATGGGAAAGGTGTACGCTGTGCTAGATCAGTGGTTAAGAGATGGAAATCTCAAACTCCCAAGAGTGGAACGTTTGCCAACTCAGGAAGAAAAAAATAATCCTAAATTTTGTAGATTTCACAGGATTGTGGGGCATCCTACTAAGGATTGTTTTACTTTGAAGAGGATCTTTAATGAAAGAGTTGAGAATGGTGAACTTATCATCGAGAATAATGATGTCAGGAATAACCCACTTCCAGCTCATGGCAATCAACGCGGTGCTGTGAATGCCATTACCCATGATCCTACTATGATGGAGTCAACAGACACACAGCTAGTTGGGGGACATGAAGAAAATGACAATACACTCAAAATTGAAACTCATGGGGACGATAATGTCATCTTTACTTTACTAAAGACTTCAAATTTCAAGAATTTCTTTGATCTCCTTGGATTTGATGATCATGCACGATTTGCAGCAACGACTGTACTTAACCAAATTGCGCAAGGTCATTATAGTGGATGCGACATAGTTCAACCTAAGAAAGGAGTGGTCTCTACAAGGGATTATGTAATTACATTTACTAGAATTGATGCACACTTGAAGAACTTCAATCACAATCGTCCTTTGTATGTAGAGAGTATGCTCAATGGTTACCCCGTCAAGAGGACATTTATCGATAATGGATCCTCACTCAATATCATGCCCATGTCTACTTTCAAAGCTGCAAGAATAGATATCCGATACTTGATGAAGCATCCCATCGCAGTGAATAGTTTTATCGAATCTTCTACAATGACAATGGGTTATGTCAAAGCAAGTTTTAAAGTTGGGCCCATTCATAGCCTTGCTACATTTCATGTAATTGATGCACCGGTGTCCTATCACCTTCTCATAGGAAGGACATGGCTGCACGAGTACAACATGATACCCTCAACACAACATCAGTGCATGAAAGGTCATTGGAGTGGAAGTGATATCCTAATCCATGCGACAAAGAATCCATTCAATCGTAATGAACTCCACTTTGCTGAAGCTACCTTTTTCTATGAACATGAACAAGAAAATGAAGCAGATATGACTTTAGTGGAATCCAATGCGGAATCACTACCCACAGAGAAGAAATTAAGACTCAAGAATTTAAAAAGAGAAAGAAGCGTGGTTGTCGTGGAGGTGTAAAGAAACACAAGAAGGCTTATGATAGGATGGAAATGTAAAGCAGCATGAATTGAAGAAAGAGTGTTTATGACAAGAGTGTTATTATCATATCTCACTCATTTCCTTTTTTTTCTGTGTAAACAAAGCATTAGATGCTTTTACCTAATGAATGAACTGTATTACTCAATCAGTCAGTATTGTTCGTGAAAATATGATGGCATGATCACTTATTCCTTTTCATCGCTATTGTCGCTGCAAAGTAAGAAACTAATCTTCTTAGCGCGCAAAGCTAGTTTAAAAAAAAAGGGGATCGACATCAAATTGAGTAAGATTACCCTTTAGTAATGAAAGAAAAACAATAACAAATATAACATTTGATTTAGACATCGTTGCTGACAGGTCAGAGCTTAGCTCCCAGGCGCACGATGTTGATAGCTCATCACCGCTTTCTTCTTGGTATTTCTAGTTGTCAAGTAGTGGAGATAATCCCCTTGACAACCCCTATTGAGCCAAGTAATCCTTGGCATATGGTATTCTACACAAGTACTATATAGTTGAGTAGTGGGAAATACCCCCTTGACTAATAAAAATTTATCGATAACAAATGCTATCGCAGCATGAGCGCGATTGATAACAAATGTCACTATCGCTGCATGAGCGCGATTGATAACAAATGCTACCGTCGCTGCATGAGCGCGATTGATAATGAATGCTACTATCGCTACATAAGCGTGAATGTTCATTTTCCTTAAATGGATTGTCTAAACATCATTGCGAGGAAGTAGCAGTGCTACTTCAATGCACATGATAATTCCACTCATCTTTTATATTAGATAATATTGCTGCTTGGTTGAAGCTTTGCTCCTAAGCGCGTATGATCACAAAAAAAAAAAGCATGTTTTAAAACTAAGTGTTGTGTTTCAATGACAATCCTTTGTTATCTAGACATGCTCTTTGTCTGTGATGCCTATAATAACTCTACAAGTGTCAAAGGGATTGAAGTGATCCTACTACTACGTCTTTTCATGTGTTGCAATCATATGAGAGCTACTACTCCAAAGCGCATGATGACTAGATATATCACCAAGAAAAATGAGTATCAAGAATATAAATGGATATAGAGATGATGAGTTGATTTTATTGTCCTGGTCAGTTTAACATATTCGATACAACTCATATTGAAAGGAAGAAGGGACGATATTGCATAACCAAGAAGATTACAGCAAAGAAAGACACGAGTGGATGCCTATCACAAATCAATAATGTGCAATGCACATTTGTGATGCTTGAAGTGCAAAATGTTTGTTTGTACGTGATCCTCACTTATGCAACGATGCATGAAGTTCATTTGTGCAATATGCTCAAAACATGTACGGCATGTGACACAAGCTTGCTCTTCAAACAAGTGTTCCTTCAAGATTGCAATGATGGCCTAGTAATTCAAAGGAGCGTAGGAAACGACATCAAACTTGAGTTAAAAAAAAAAAGTATCGCATACAATGAGCTGTGACAAGCATAGCTAGGTTTATACAAAGCAAGTGGGGCAAGATATGTTACAAAGTCTCAAGGAGCTGGTATATGATTCATACTTTGAATGAAACCATCAATCATTATCCATATTATCGAAGTAAAAGTCAATGATACATACTAGACAGTTGTCTACTTTGGAGTATTTACTTATTATGATATTGTTCATCCACAAGATGGTGAAGAAAGCAAGTTTGATACTAAAATAATGAAAAAAAAAAGGAGAAAGAGTCTTGGTACAATGAAAATAGTAGATGAAGTTGTTTATGCAAAACTTTGATTTAGAGGACAATATGTACTACTTGTGAACTCAAATTCACAGCATGAGACATACACAACAAGTGTATTAGCTACCAAAGTATTGCATTCATTCACCAAACGACTAGGCACAAGATGAGAAAAGTCCCTTCTTACAGTGGTGCGGTTCCAAGATCGTCGCATGGGCGAGTGAGACACAGACAACTGAGGAGAGCGTCTCTCATAGCGGTGCGGTGCCAAGATCATCACGTGAGAAATGGAACACGGACGTAATGTGCGGTTCCAAGATTGTCACGTAAAGTTTTGGGACACGGACGACTGAGAGTGTCATCATACAGTGTGATCTCAACATTGCCATTTACACGGTTGGAACACGGACGATGAAGAGCTTTGTCTTAAAAATCATAAGGCATCATAGTCCTTTTGTGAATGAATGGAATACATGATAGACAGGAATGTTTGAAGTCGAGTATTCCTTTTTTGCAAATGTTCAAGAACTATTAACAGTTGATGATGTTAATACGAGTTCATAAAACAAGAAAATCATACTTACAAAAATAAAGTCAAAAGGCTACGTGGTGAAGGTTCAACACTTCAATCTAGGACCTACATTACAAAAAAAAAAAAAACACACACACACAAGTGAACAAGTCCATCCCAAGCAACAAATCGAGGCCATGAGCCATGCCCAGAATCATAGTGATGTCCAATGCAATAATAGAAAACTCCACTTGGATGCCAAGTAGAATGCATATATATTTGTCATACTCCTCATTGCATATCGCAACAAGATCCTTTCCAGTAATAGCACCAACTCGGGCTGCCAAGTATTAACAGAGGATAGCAGCAAGATTGAAAGTGAACATTAATGCTACCAGATCAAATCCAAAGTGAACTCCACCTTCTATTGTTGCTGCCCATTTTCCAGGGTCTATATATCCAATAGAAATGAAAACTGCTGGAACTGTTGAAGGAAGCAGGCGATGAAGCCAAGTTGAGAGAGGATTAGGATTTCGCATTTCAAATTCCATATCAATTGTAACACTAGATCAAAGCATCGCCTAAGGAAATGTTACAACCAAACTACAAAAGGTCGCCTATCAACTAGAAATGTACAATTTACAAAACGCAATCACTTTTGCCAGGTCTCCAAAGAGGATATCACATCTCAGAGACTAGAAAACTGTTGTGGTAAAAATGCTTGAAAAATAAACACTCCTACACTTCTGCACTGGATGAAGAGGATGGCGCAGTCGTAAAATTGCCTGTTTTCTCTAAGGCAGTAGACACTAATGACAATTCACTAGCAAGGGTTGTATCTGAGGATACTACAATACTTCCCACTGTCAATGATAAATGTGAAGAGGCAACCGAGCTGGCATCTGTCAAATTCTTTAGGCAATGAACCTTAATATCTAAAAGAAAAAATAAAATACCTCGAAATGAAGATTCCAGCAAGATTTGATGCTGTGAAAATGATCAAAAACAGGCAATAACTCCTTCCGCTTTATTTCAACTTCACGAACTAGCAACCTTCCAGAGCTTACATGCACCTCTGCATTAGAGAGACATCCCACCGTTGAACAGGCTCAATCTTCACCTTCAGCTCATCCTTTTGTATTTGCAAAAAACAGCCATGACGTGTTCTCGAAACAGCATGCTAAAGTTGTTGAAGACGTTGTCTCAGGCTGGGAAAAAGCAAGGCTGAAGCACTTGCCCTGAAAAACCACCTTGAATCAGTTACACTTGAAAAGCTTAGTGTTGAAGATCGAGCATCACATCTGGATGGGGCTCTAAAGGAGTGCATGAGGCAGATAATAAATTTAAAGGAAGAACATGAACAGAAATTGCAAGAAGTTTTTCAATCCCAAACCAAAAAGTGTGAGAAAATTAAGCATGAGCTTGAAGCAAAGATAATGAATCTTAACCAAGAACTTATCAGATCTGTAGCTGAAAATGTAGCTCTTTCAAGATCATTGCAGGATCGCTCGAACATGGTTGTCAAGATAAATGAAGAGAAGTCTCACGCTGATGCTGAAATAGAGCTTTTAAAGAGCAATGTTGAATCATGTGAAAGGGAGATAAATTCACTGAAATATGAAGTTCATGTGGCTACTAAAGAACTTGAGATCCGCACAGAGGAGAAAACATGAGTATGAGGTCTGCTGAAGTAGCCAATAAGCAGCACATAAAGGGTGTCAAAAAAAAAAAAAGCTAAGCTTGAGGCAGAATGCCAGAGACTACGTGGCTTGACCATCTATTTTCATCTCCACACGCCATAAAACTGATATTGCATAAGCATTTTTACCTCTGGCAACCCGACCATTAGCATGCGTACCAAGCTCTGGAACTTCATTATTTTCATCTTTGATTTTGCTTCTGTCCAAGAATTGTTCATTGCTATGCTCAAGTTTCATCTTAGAATCTTCGTCATGGGATGAGTATGAATTTTGAAGTGGAACTACTACAAGTTCATCAGCCCGTGATGCCACAATTTCTTTGGGGCCACTGTCGAAAACTACTACTGGAAAGATTCAAAAGCATTGGCTGAGGGCCAAGGCGAAGGAAATGGGACCGGTTAAGAAGAGCAAGCTATAAGCTTATTAATGTTGGTTGGTAGTAACTTTGACCAACTGCGAGTTCTTTCCCTTGTTGTTATATTTATCTTACCGTTGTATAAAAGCCTAAGAAAAATTATAAAAAAAAAAAAAACATGGCCTGTGCGTGTTGATATGGGATGAGAATTCGAGAAAAAGAGAAAAGGAATGGAAAATGTGTGTCTTGTGTGTCCCCATATAGGACAAGGAAGGCAGAAAAATAAATAAAAAAGATGTCCTATTTACTAAAATAGAGCAAACATTGCCTTGTCCTATGTAGCAATAAAGCAAATATTGCCTTATTTTGTGTTGTACTAGAGCTATTAAATAGTGACACATGTTCCTATTGAGCTATTTTGTGTATGCATGTACGAGAGGGATATGCTGTGAATCAGAAACAGCAGCAGCGCTACTATCCATTGATTGAACCATCTAAAGGGTCACTATCTGGAGTTCGCAGTATGACAATTAACCATGGTGGTGGTGTGAATCACTTTGAACAGCTTCAGTATGAATTAGATCATGGATATGATGATTACAACTATTTTGCAAACTACAATAGTACAGGTTTTCCTGGAGATGATACAATGCCTCACATCCCCGGCTACCTGCCAAGTATCTGTCCTCCTCCATCTGCATATCTTGGACCAAAATGTGCTCTTTGGGACTGCACAAGGCCTGCTCAAGGATTGGAATGGTGTCAAGATTACTATAGTAGCTTCCATGCTGCTCTTGCAATGAATGAAGATCCACCAGGCATGAGTCCTGTATTACGGCCACGAGGCATTGGACTGAAAGATGGGCTTCTTTTTTATGCTCTTAGTGCCAAAGCATAGGGAAAAGATGTTGGTATCCCAGAATGCGAGGGGGCTGCAACTGCAAAATCCCCATGTAATGCACCTGAGCTCTTCGATCTTTCAGTCCTTGAGGGTGAAACCATTAGAGAGTGGCTCTTTTTTTTTGATAAACCTCGGAGAGCGTTTGAAAGTGGGAACAGGAAGCAGAGGTCCTTACCAGATTACAGTGGCCGTGGTTGGCATGAATCACGAAAGCAAGTCATGACTGAATATGGTGGTCTTAAAAGATCCTACTATATGGATCCACAACCTCTAAATCATTTTGAGTGGCATCTCTATGAGTATGAGTTGAACAAATACGATGCTTGTGCCTTGTATAGATTAGAGTTAAAACTGGTTGGATGTGAGTCCACCCTGTTTTTTTTCAGCCGGTAATAGATGACCTCTAGCAAGCTAGAGATCTTGAGACCAACGCTTAAGAAATGGACTATGCATGTTAGCAAGTAATGTTTTGTTAAAACCAGATTAAAGAAGGGATTTCCAATTGGGTTTATTAAGGTTTCGTCATCAAATGTATTTTTAGGAAACAATACGATAAGTCTCCCACTAATGCAGATCAACAATTTTATGCTGGTGGTCTTTGCCATTTGTCTTTATAACAGAACTTTGACAATGGCGTCGTCTTATGATTCAGTTGGTTCAATAAGATCTTATTATTTAAATAAGAGCAACGCTACTTCAAGTCATCTGTGTCATATAGACTCCATGGCCTATATGCCTTCCGTGCTAGTAATACCTTACTAGAATGTAGCGATCCTTGGTGAAGCAATTACTTCTGAGGAGGATGATCTCATATATCCAAGTGATGAATTCTCTAGCCGGGCACTCGTTCCATCGTATGAAAAGTACTTTGAGATGTATAAAAGACCATTGAGGACCCCGCTGGGTTTTGGTCGAACATTGCATCTAAATTTTACTGGAAGAAGAATTGGGGTGATGAAGTGTACAGTGAGAATCTTGACATTCGCAAAGGCCCTGTCAAGATTGAGTGGCTCAAAGGTGGCATCACAAACATTGCTACAACTGCTTGGACAGGAATATCTCTCAAGAGAATTCAATTATTCTACAACAAGCTGAGTATCATCGAAGATTCCGTAAAACGCAAGTAAAATCGACTTACCAAGAAGGATCATTTATATGGAGCACAAGCGAGAGATGAATTCATATGCAAAGGAAGCATGCCAATACACCATTGTTTCAGGATAGTATAATATTAATGTGAAGACGATATGCTCATCAGATGATACTACAGGAATATCTCTCGAAAGAATTCAATTATTTGACGATGTTGCACCAGATTCCCACATTGCAAGCTATTAAGAAATTAACACACCAAGCAGCAGTGCAGCTAAGTTATAGCACACATGCGCTGGATGAGACTTTTGTCATTTGAAAGGGCTTGATTAATGCCCAAATCCTTTCGATGGCTCGAAAGACTTTGGTCAGGGGGCAAAATGTAGATGTACAAATTTGATTACAAAGGCCTTGAGCCTAATTTTTATTTGGATTTAACTCTTTGGGCTAATGTGACAGGGCTTAAAGAGTTAGGCTCAATCCAATTGGGATGATCATGAGAGAATTGGCATGGAAGGCTTAGAGTAGGGTCCATTGAAATTGGCCTGTCCAATTGCAACCTTTCTCAAATTGGCTCACACATATCGCTATAAAGGCCTCAATGGGCCTGGGTCCATAAGGGAGCCCACAACCATATCCATAATGAGAGGGACTTATCTTGGCCGTTGGTCGTCTGTCTCATCTGACGGACGACATCGATAGCTAGATTCTCTATAAATACCTTAGTCCTTACCTCATTTGGACAAGGTGAAATCTTGGACAAACACCGTTGTGCTGCCGGATTTCCATTTTTGTGAATCGATTACTTGACTCACTCAAGAACGCACACGATATTCGTGGTACTTAGTGAGGTTGATGCTCAATAGCTCTCTCGCCTGTCACACGTGTTAGAGCCTATTGAGATTGCCTACTCTCCCCCCCTACACGATACTCTCTTGATCATCCTATCACGTGTTGTTTTCCTAGGTCACGCGTAGCGTGATAGTCACGCGACACGCACGTGATCGTTGCATCCGGATTCATACCCACACAATCTTTTTTTCCATTATTTCTGCTCCAAAATTAGTATATTATTATCGACATTTGGTAATTAACATATCTTTTTATGGTTTAATCGTTGTATTTTGAATATAATCGGTAATATCTTGCGTAAAAATCGATGATGCTCGGATGGAGATTTTTGCTGTGGAAAGTTTGTTGGTTTAAAGTATTGATTAGATGCAATAACTTGATGTTTGCTATGTTAATCTTTTTAAAACTGACGAGAAATGTGAATTTTTGCGATGAGGAGATAGTTTGATTGATTAGGTGAATTATGAAATGGGATGTTCTTTAGGAAGTTAGGAACTGTAAGCCTTCGTTATAATAAAGAAAGCAAAATGTGAAGTTACAGTGAAGATGACGAGCATTATGACATTAGCATTGTTATAGGATTATATTCATTAGATGCTTTGATTTATATTTGCTGTTATCGTTTTGAAGCTGATAACAATTGTGAGTTCCCACGATGAAGGGATAGTTTGACTCATTAGGTTTTAGCGAATTGTAAAATCACGTGTCTTTTTAGTAAGTTAAGACTTGTAAGTTTCATGATGAATAACGAGAAGTATATCCACGATGAGGATGACGAGAATTTTATGCATATGATTGGTGACACTATATAGCGATAAAAGATAAAAGGTTGTTTCATAAATTTATTTAGAAAAAAATGAAATTGTTCATGCTCGGCATTGCTATATGCAGTATCTGCAGCTTGGATTTTCCCAATGGAAAGGAAGTTCTCTCTCTATGGAGGGAATCTCATGTTCATAGGCTCGGTTCAGTATATGTTGGATCATTTAATATGCAGCAAATTTGTGCGAAAGAGATTACTAGATAATTGACATTATTATTCTGGTTTCATATTTTGTTTGTCTATAGATGTGTTGCTGAGAGTTACGCTGATCATTCAGAAACTTCTGCTTGAAAAGAGATATATATTATATGCATCCTTCTGTACTTTCAGGTCATTAGATGATATAACCAAGTTAGTTCTATTTCTTCTAGTCTTCTAAAGCTCTCTTCTATTTGTCATGATTCGCTGCATTCTGAATATAAGATATTTGCTATGTATTGCAGACCAAACTGTTGTAGACAGAGCTATCAACGACCTCTGCATCCTTCTGGGTTGCAGTCGCCACAACTTGAATGTGGTAGGCATTCATGAGATTTTCTGAGTATATTATATGTCTAAGCAACTTTGAATGAGGACAAAATATTATCTTTTCTTTGGCTTAATTTTATTTTTTATTCTTTTTGTTGATAATTGTATTGCCGAAGGATCTTGTTGCCACTTTGCTTTTGCAAGGAAATAGTTACTTGCATGGCCACAGGGCTATAAGTCTGAATGTTTTGCTGCATACAAAAAGATTAAAGTCTGGAATGCATGAGAGCTAGTAAAGGATCTTCATTATTAGCTCTGGATCTGAAAATATACTTGTGCAATCAAAATATCTTCTTGGGCATACTGTCATATACTGAGTCTCAGTGCCTATTTGGATCGTTAATTTTTTATCTATATCGGATTTGTATCGGTTTGGTTTGTTCAATTTATGAATAAAACTATCTTTTTTTCATCGGTATCATATTTGTATCGGTTCAATATATGTTCGGTACCAAAACGAAGCCAAAACGATACCAGAATGACGAACCAAATAGTATAACTCTTAAGTAGTTTTATATTCAAATACTAACATAAAACCCTGTCCTATATGTGGTATTGACAAAAGTAGCTGATCTTTTTTTTCTCTTTCCCTCTTTTTTTTCTGGCAGGTGTCTGTTGGAAAAGAGTGTGTTGTTTTTACCTCCTATATATGAATATAACTAAGCTGGAAGATCCCTAAATTTCCTTATAGAATTATTAGGTATACAAAGCATGCTATTTGACGGTTCTTAACTAATCTGGTACATTTTAAGCTAGTGGTGCCTAGGCATTACAGCCACTACAATACATTTCAAGCAGGGCTTTTAATGCGTTGATTTGTGCCATCCTGTAGAATGATTATGCTTTGCTGAAGTGGTAACTGAAATTTGAATTTTTAGAGAACATCGCTGAAAGTTGTTCTTCAGGTTGGTGATGGGGTGGTTAAGGTTTTCTGAAGCTGGGAGGATATCTGATTGTATAAATGACAACGGTAAGTGATGAGGATTATATATTTCAAAACACTTGTATGACTATAGTTAGCCAGACTTATCTCATCGTTTTACATGCAGGGGCACAACATTCCGGTGTATGTTGAAAATGTTCAGGGTATCTGCTAGATGCTATTTTACACTCATGATGCAACCCCAAACATCGAATGAAACACTTGGCTCTTTGTCATAGATATCATAAGTGTTGCAGAGTACATTCTAATAGTAGAGAAAGAGTCAGGCAATTGATTTTTTATAGGGAAGGGGCTACCCAGATATTTCCACCAGAAGGTAAACACCGATTGCTCATGGATACAGGTGCTGTTTGCACAAAAATGAGTGCCACAGTCACACTCATACACTTGGTACAATCCTGCGTACCATTTCAATACTTTCTTTTTCAGGTTCTTGGGGCTTCTTACTAAAAAGTTGCATCTTCCTGCCTTTTGTCAGGTCAACTGTGATTCCTATGGTTTTGGTTCAATGGTTAGTAAATAGCGAAATTATATTGAATATTCTGTTTATTGCCATTTTGCTACAATTATTCACAATTTTACTATTTAACACTAAAGTTATTCAATTTTGTAAAGTACTACGAGCTCATTCCAATCATTAGTCTTGGATATGACATTGATACTTCTCTCCTCCCTTCTCTCAAAGCAAATGGCCTATGATGCAAAATTCTTGAGCAACCCGACAATCAGTTGGCTGGGTGCTTTCCCTTCTGATTTTGAGAAATATGATCTTTCAAACGAGTGTCTCCTTCCTTTGACGGCAAAGGGTGAGAATTTTGTGCCTCGTAACTTAATCCTTAGTTTATGTTTTCACTTTTATTACAATTCAATTGCATGTACATTTGTTAGATAAGACAAGGATTGAAGCAATATTACTCAATGCTACCTACAACAAGAAGTGCCCGATCAGATGAAACAAATTACAAGAAAATGATATTTCTTTGCAAGGTCGGAATTAGAGCTTATGCTACAGATGAAAGTGAAATCTGACATTGAAGCCTTTTCCATACATTCCATATCTTTTTTGTCAAGAGAATACATACCACATATATAGACAATTTCACGCTATCGGTTTGTAGATTAGGTGATATATTTAGTATTTTGTATTGATACCACATGTAACGGGTGATTTATAAGCAGTTTGAGCACGAACAAATCCATGAGATAGGAAAGATAGTTCTTTGTAGGCATGTTTTCTTTTCCTTTCTACGGGTTCATTTAGCATTCGTCTTATCTCTTTCCTTCCAATATCTTGTATTTTTTTTGTCCAAACTTTCCCTCCGATATCAAGTTAGTAACCTAATGTTTATATGTAACTTGTTATTCATTTTCTATTATGGTACAGTATGCTGTGAACCAATTCTCATTAAATCAGCTGGAGCAACATTGGTGATTCCTGATGAAATATCCAAATCACACAATGCTACATCAAAAAATAAACTCGGACGATAAAATGAATTTGCATTAAAATGGCTCATATATACATCTCTAAAGCTTAGTTCATTCCCCGAGAATGGCTTGCTTGTAAAACCTGGACAGTGAACATGGTCTCTAAAGCTTAAACAGCTGAGCTTAGACAGATCATGTATGCTCATTTTCTTAGGGCATGGAAAAAAAGGTGCTTCTTTCTCCTTGAATGCCCCCCGGAGTTCTTTGATACAACATTACGGACATATTACACCTGCATCAGGGAAATTAAGTACTAATTAGTAATGCTGTCAGAGAAGCAAATGAAAGATCTTTATGTTTAATTTTGACTAGTGCATTAGAGGCTATTAATTGCAACGCTAGCTGATTTCGTCTGGTTTTTCTAATTAATTTTCATAAGGGCTTTTTTTTTTTAATTATAAATTAGCTCAAAACATTTTAATGATGAAAAAGGCCACTATTTTAATTACAAAAGAAAAATGCTAGAAATTGAGCAAACGTATGAATGTTATCCCAAGAGTTGTTCCTGATGCCAAACTATTGGAATAATCATCCAGTAGCTTTTGATTATGGAATGCAAGGTAGAAGTCTGCCCATGCTTCCGCAAAATTATGTTCTTTTTTTTTTTTTCTTTTAAAAGGATTGATCTTGTCAGGTATATAACAGCTCAACATAACCAACCGTGATCACACAACTAAAATATTTAATATATTAATTATTATATTAATTTTAATGGAATGTTCATGTTAATCCTTCATTCTTTCTAAAAAAGCAACTTACCCATTGAGATGTAATCACCACTTTGCCTCTTGATATGGGAATCAATTGCTGAAAGAATCGTTTTTTAGCCTCTTTAAGCATATCCCCTAGTTTTAGCATTACATGAATTTAAATAAAAAGAAGTGATACAAGATGTTACATCCTATTAATTCAAAAAAGACTTTAACCATGAATAGGACTTAACTTACCAAAAGAACGATACTTCAGCGGAAAATGTTGAATAGATTTATATAACCATACAAACAGACTCCACAAAATAATAGAAAAAAATGTTGCAGTATTAATTATGATCTCATTTTGTATTTGCATCCACTATGAAGATGATTATGGGCAAATTTCTACATAGGTCAATAATTAACTACAAAGAAACATTTGAATTAGACAATTATTGACACAATGAAATGTATGAGATCCATAAAGATATATTTTCATAATGCTGCAAACAGCTTAACAGTACAATACAATAGACACATGGAGAAGAAGACTCATGGGTTATAAAGTTAATTGTAGGGAAATTTCTATTCAAACTGATAATTAATCTGCAAAAAAAAAAAAAAAAAAAAAAACATTAAAATTAGATCATTACTAACACGATAAAAGTATGAGGTCCTACCTTCAATTAACACCAAAGCTGCTTCTTGAAACAATCTGCCTACCTTACTATGCAGGGTAAGCTCCCAAATTAATATTCCGATGTACGATTTGCTACACACACCACACACATGCCCCCCATATCCTCTAATTATGTTGTCATATATTTAATCTAACAGCATAAAGACACACTATTTAATTCATAATTGTTTAGTCTTTTTTCTAATGGTAGAACATTACAAAAACTAAGGAATTGAGCAGAAGTCAGCAGTTTTATCTCAACATCTAATTTATAATCCTAATTCATAGTGCTAAACGAAACATGCATTAGCATATCAGTCAATCCTTATATGAATAGAGAATCAAGTAAAGCCCTATGATGATCTATTTCATGGAACAAAAATCACCGAAAACCAAAGATCGGTAGGATTTCTAGAGCAGTGTTCCAACAAAAGCTTCCACCATACAAAATGTTTCAAAGAGCTAAGTTTCCAACGTGACAAGATATCATATTGACAAGATGTAATAATGCACAGCTGCATTAGAAGGAATGATAGATTATTATAAATTCATGTGAAATGTTAAAGCATATGTTGAATCTAGTAGGAGTGGTTTTGAGCGTCTCACCCTCTAAAATGAGTCTTATCTTCATTTATCCTTATTCGATGCATCTCTTAACTTTGTGGCCATAGAATAGAGGTGTCTAGCAACAATGTTTCGTTGAGATACCTGCAGCAAGTGGACTGGGGGACTGTCCTGTGCTCATGGTTGCCACAGTTTCAGTCACCCAAAACCTTGAGTCACATAATTAGAAGCTGACTACGGGCTTGTAACAAACATGCTGATCATACTAAGTGCATGTCTGTCTATGCTGTGTTATGCATCTTCTTCACAGTGTCGATATTCTTGGCAATATGTAGTCATTTTGCTGCAGCATACTACTTCAATGATTATACCTTTCAACAATCTCTGTTCTGGGACCGTTCATAACATGACTAATAGTCCCAACTCTGCTTTCAAAGACAAATTGCAATCAAAATTACTACAACATATATCTGGACTGCAATTCTTACTGCATGCGCCAATTCATTTGTAATTGCCAGATTCTGAAGGTGTCTTCCATCCAATGATCTATTATTCATCATTCACTTTCAAGGAGCAAAAACATTTACATAATCATGAACAAAAGTTATCTCATAAAAAAAATTTGCAAAGCAGAACCATTATGAATTAGGAGCAAAAGATAGGAATAAATAATTATAGATTTCTATCATACGAATACCTTTATGAGTAATTCGTATCAACCAGTTCCTTCTCTCAATGCAGTGGGAATAGGTCCAACAGAAGGAGAACCAAGCAAAAGATAGGTAAATGCTATGTTAGCATCAGAATGTGGCATGGCAAAAACATTGCAAACAGTTCTGCAAGAGGACTGTACGTTTGCATTATTTCACATCCTACTAATGGGTTTAGAAAACTGTAAAGCTACCCCATGTATATATACAAAATAATTATAATCCAACATAGATGTTAGACAGTAATGTATGTCCATTACAACAAAAACCAACCAAAACTTGCTGACGATTATATCACCATAAAAAGAAACGTAAACCCAAATCAGATGTTTTCTTAACACTAGCAGCAATTCAAAATCATGCAAAGACAAATTTTTAACTTAAATTCAAAGTGATTCCCTCACTCTGCCACCACTACCACCACAAGATTAACCTAATGAGCATAAAAAGTTCTTTACCATTACTTCCTAACCTGACATCCATCTCAAGTTTGTTGAGAGTGGCGACTAAGTTGAGTTCTTAAGCCAAACAACACCATCTTGAGTGCTTTTTTTAAGTAGAGGACGATGAATCTAGCACCTAATTTGTTAAGTTTGTGAGCAGTCACTCTTCAAGCTGCAATCAAGGATGCATCTACAATTCTTCCAGCATCTGCAATCATAGAGTCATAAAATAAATTTGTAAAACACAAAAGGCGTACTGGAGGTAATTTATCAAACCGTATTATAAGCATAATGAGAGATTTCATTAGATTTCCGATAAAACAATATAATTAGAGAGATTTAGTTATGGCCAGCTATATTAAAAATTTAAACAAAAATTAAAATTAAAAGAAAAATACATTAATGTTGTCATCTTTGATTTCATCGAATATTAAAACTTTCCTGGTTATAAAGCTGTGCATGTGATGTGACCCTTTTCTCATGTTATTAATTATAATTAGGTACACCTCGATAAGAAAACTACTCTGCTTCAGTATGAAGTGCAAACAATCAACAAATAGGAAGATAGATAGAGGGATAAATAATCAAATCCAAACATTCTTGTTGTAGACTGGTAGTGTGTGGATTAAGTTAATGTAGGCATAGCTTGGATTAAGAACCACCTAAATATGCCCTGACAGCAAAGAGAATACTCAATAGAGCAAAAGAAATTTGTTTCTATGACAAATAATGAAAGGCATTATTGATATTGCATATAAGCTAATGCTTTTGAGGAACCATTTTTGTACTTGTACTCTTATGAATATGGAAACAATCTTTGGTTTTGCACTGTTAAAAGATTAAAAAAAATTTCATTGGATATGGATGTTCAACTTGTTGAATAGACGTTGGACAATGGTCATAAATATAGAATATTCGCTTCATTGTTATCATGGATATGCATGGTCACTTCAAGTTGTCGGTAGCAAGTTTATGCTTTTCAAGAGTTTGCTTTTGCATGATGGTATGAGGGTAGACCCTGTGGGTGATAGCCTTGGAAAGACTTCTAGTAGACTTGCCTTAAGTACATCATCAGGCCATATAATTCTAGATTTTAATGCAGAGATATGATCGATTGAAATTTAATTCAGCCCCCTACATGAGTTATAAAATTACAGCCATAATTCTATAAATCAGGCCAATTATCCAGACACTTAACTCTTAAATACAACAAGTGAAAAGGAAAAGCCGAGCAATCGAAGTAAGTGTGTCTCAAAGAAGTTAGTACTCACTACTAAAGAACTCTTGGCTGCTCTTGATGCAGAGAAACTAGTTGCCTTAAATGAACCACGGTCTTTGAATTGATAATAACAAGTAGACCAGAGACAACTGCCTAAATTACATGGAGAAGAAAAAGAATTGAGTTTTCTTTCATTCCAATCAATTTTCCAAAATTCCAAAATCATACATTCACCAAACTTTTGATCTCTAATGCCATTTACATGCCAGATGGAATAAAAACATGTTAAAAAAAAAAAAAAGAAAAAAAGAAAAGACACATGATCTAGCACTAAGTGGATTTGTCAACATTCTTTGTTCCATTAGCCTCATTCAACTTGCAAGTTCATTGAAGATAATATAACCCCTTTTTGAGAATACCACATAACTTCATCTTCTAGGGAATCTTATAAAAACAAACATCCAGCTACTTTTACTGTAACAAGTACAATCTTACATGCACATTTCAACAATGCTTTATTGTGCTCAACCATTGGCTCCCCTAGATAATAATTAATTTATCATTTCATGATTTTAAAAGCCTATCCTTTAACCACCATATACTGGCTCACATAATGTTCACATACACTCCATAAAGACTCACTCAATAAGATTGTTCATTATGTCATGAATTCTTTCGCATATCAGCAGCCTCTTATGTGTAAACAAATTATGCTATTGTGTAAACAAGAGATCAAATCCTTTACCTAACCATCACCATAAGTTTTCCTGACTCTCTGTTGAGATAATTTTTACCATATTACAATATTAGTACAAAGAAATTAACTTCCTCTCTTCAATGTAACAGTACAGGTTGAAAAAGAAGAAAATCAAGCAAACCATCAGTGCAAGAGGAATCATACATTTGAAATTTTTGGCAAAATATATCCAAATAATGAAGTTCAAATTATTGCAAAAGAAACCCATTATAGTAGAGGGGAAATGGGGAAATATGTGATGAATTTCTGTGATACTCCTAAAAAATTATTAAAACTAGAGAGTCGTCCCAAATTTCTCAAACAGCGCACTTACACTCATTGGAACTGATAGATATCAGATATTTTTCCTCCAGTTACAAACGTTTCAACAATCAATACATATCCAAAATCAGAAGGTAAATTGGGCTCGAAAAATAGTTACAATTATAATTGATACAAAATTTTCATTTGGAACAACATCAAAGAAGAAATTTAATGACAAATAGTTTTCGTAGGGTGTAAAAGAGCTTTTTTAGCAACCTGTATTATCTCTACAATTTTAACAAATTTCATAGAATACCATTGTAATTTATCCAAAAATATAACAAACAATCGAATTTATGTTACAAGAATGGATTTGAATTTGACTCTTTGGTGTGCTAAGGGTGGAATTGCCACTACTCCTTTCTTATGTTTATTAATTTTTTCGAATTCGAATTTGTTATTGGACAGTAGGCCTCATTAACCGAGAACGCTAGATCACTACATTAATAATAATAATAATAATAATAATAAAAAAAAAAAAAACCTTTTGTGAAGAAATGTCTCATTATTTCTTCATTTTCTTAATGCTGTCTGAATGTATGGAATACACAAAATAACTATCATGCATGAATAACTTCCATATTTACACATGGCATAAAAATAGGAACAACTTAGTAGACTAACCATAGATAAAACCTGAGACGAAGACATTGTACTGCCATATATACGTTATCAATGACACAACACAGGAAAAACATACTGTGATACAATACATTACCAAGCAACACAATGTAACTACTAAACAAATAGAATGATGAACCTCTCTATCAACATACCATTGAGGCGATGATACTTCTGAATTCTGATGATGCTTCTTCAGGAGTTCTTCCAGCATCTAAAAGAGTATGGATAAAAATAAAGTCATAAAATGCCAAAAACCAAAAAGCCAATGGAGGGGGTAATAAATCATCCACAACATTTATATTACGATCTCAACATCGAAGTCAACAATCAATCAATTTCAAAAAATGCATTTCAAATCACATCGATTTTCGCTAAAATTGGTGGATTAAATATTGATATCCTAACGTGGACAGACCAAATTCGGTTCGCCCTTCTCCAAAGTTGTAAGATGTAATGGGCAGAAAAATAAAATAAAATAAACGAGAGACAGAGAACATCAATTTCACAATTCAATGGCACATGAAGTGATATTATCAGTTCCAAAGCAGGGCCATCTCACCTTCGGACTCATACCATCCTAAATAATGACTCCAACCCCGCTAACCAATCTTCACTGGGACGGTGGCGTTCCGAGTAACGGCCGTTGAAGTCATGAAAATGTTCACAGTTGGTTATAGTTAGATGACACGGCACCTCCTCATCCACTTCAGGTATACTTTCTAGGGATTTATAACTCCAAAGGCACAATTTCTCCAGCTTCTTCAACCTTGATAGATCAGGTAACCGTTGTATGGAATCACAAACAACCAATACTAATGTCTGCAGGGACTTCAGTTCCATCAGACCTTCAATGTCAACTAGAAGTGAGCAATCTTCAATTTGCAGCAATTGAAGCTCCTTCAAACAAGACAGATTGGATAATCTCTCAAGGAATTCACATTTCCACAGGTACAGAGAATGGAGGCGTTCAATGCAATCAACCTTAATCTCTTTTAACCGGCAATCAACAAGTCTCAAAGTGGACAGATTACTCCAGCTGGATAAAGATTGCCAATCAATCGGTGACTCGACATATTTCGAACACAAGTCAGCGAGACTTGATGGAGAATGAAACGTAAATTGTAGGTTGAAACAACTTATCCAAAGCGATCGGAGGTGAGAAAGGGAACTCAATTCAGTTGGAGGCAAGATGAGATTTGGAAAAACCAGATGCAAATCCTCTAATTTGGTCAACCTCGCTAGCCACCTCATTTGGGGATTTGAGTTACATGGCGAGGCAATATTACTTACATTAATCAATGACAGACTAACTAAATTAGTCATGTTTGAAAGATCAGGTACTTGGTGCGACTCTAATGATGAAGAAATGACAGATAAACTTAATAAACTCGTAGGAAGATTCAATAACTCTTGGGGCTCATGAATCCCATACAAAATAAGATCCTCAAGATAAGAAAGCTGGTTCATAGTTGTTGGCACTCTACTAATAGCAACATCCCTTAAGTTTAGGATTCTCAAGTTGGACAGTTTTCCAATTTCCACGGGAAGATTACCATCCATTTGTTTGCACTGATCAGCTTCTAAACGCTCAAGATTCTCCAGCTTCACTAAAGCCTTCGGTAACATTTTTATTTTACTGGAAGCGACATCGATGACCTTTAACCTTTTAAGGTTTCCAATGGCTTCAGGCAAACATAATATTTCTGAAAAAGACAAATCCAACTCTTCCAATGACTCAAGTCCCCCAATAGTATCTGGTAGGTATTTGATTGGACACCGTTTCATCCTCAAAACATTCAAACTCTTGAGGTTTCCAACAGAATCAGGTAACTCTTTTATTCCCGACTGGGATAAGTCCAACTCTACTAGCAACATCAGTTTCCCAATTGAGGGATGCAGTGTTGTAAGCTCACCAATGCCTATCTTCAACACTTTAATGGACTTAAGATCTCCAATAGAGCTTTTTATTAATAGAGGAGGCGGCAGCATATTTAGACAGATGATCTCTAAGCATTTTAGCTGGTTTAACTTGTTGATGGATATGTCGATCTCTTCTAGATTGAGCAATATCTAAGAACCAATATCTCCAGTTGCATCAAAGGAGAGAAGTTAGGGATTTTCTTTAGATGTTTGCAATCTTCAATATGCAGAACTTTCAAATGTTTGGATTCCTACAGAACACATACATTGAATTAGAGCTGAAGGTAAATGTCACTCAAGATTGACAAGATAAATGACAAATAGAAATTTTCTAGTAAGATTAATACCTTAAATGCACGCCATCCACCCCAATCTTCCTCAATATCAGAATTTATTATTTTAAGGATAACCAAGTTTTTGAAACTTAGGCTGGTTGCTTCTAATATTAGTGGACAATCAAACCAGGACAACCATCTAAGCTGTTGAAGAATATTTTCAAAGTCTCCCTCAAAGCTCCCACCTTCCAATTCAAGGAACTTTAGGCTGTTTGTTCTTGCAAAATCCTCACGTACAAATCGATACTTAGCATCTTGCATGCAAGTTTTATTGCTATGACATTCTGACCTACCTACATTGGCATTTAAATAGAGCAAATGGAAGAGTAGAAAGTTAAAATTGAAACTAAAAGGAAGAATAGTGCAAAGATGATGATAAATTTACCTCTTGATTTTTTAGTGCATCTAATGCACATTCTGGAGACCATAATCTGCTGGTTTTATAGAAAATTGGCTTTCAAGGCACAGCTTTTCTGGTTGGGCAATGGCCCTTCCAAAATCTCTCAATTGATCATGCATCCATAATCTATCATAATCAAGCACCTTAATCAAAGACCTCCTCACAAGAATTTTAATACCACATTCAGGGTAGAGTTGCAAGCCTCCCAGAAATAAAATGGATACGTCTTCTCTTCATCATTGAAGAAACACGCAATATCAAGAAAATCTGTTGCTGCTCACGATCTAATGCCTGGTAACTTATCATTAACGTTTCTTGGACATCCTTATGAGGAGCCTCCTTTAGTTTCATCAATCTGAACTCCCATATTCCATTCTTGCTTGTAAAGTGATGACCAATGACTTGGAGCGACAATGGAAGTCCCTGTAGTGTCAACAATCTAGTCGATCTGTCGTAGAACTCAGGTGGTGGCTCATCCATTCGAAGGCATGCCGACAAAAAAGTTGAAGAGCATGGTGACGTTCCATCTCCCGCATGTCATAAAACAATACTCTTTATCGTCTTTAGCTGGCAAGAACTCGGTGTTCCTCGTCGTAATTATAATTCTACTCGTGGGACCAAACCAGAAGGACCTGGCTGCTAGGTTTAAGAGCTGATCTCGCTTATCCACATCATCAAGGACAACAAGACGTTTTTATTACGTAACCTTTTACTGATCATGGAAATGCCACGTCAATATCAGAGACCTCGGAAATATTAAGATTGAGGGTATCTAATAACAACTTCTTCTGTAACTTTACCATGTCATCCACACTGTTGATCTCCTAACATCTTTAAGAAAGCAACTACCTTGATAATGAGAGAGATTTTCTTGAAGACAGCGTTGGCCAGAGTTGTTTTTCCGATTCCACCCATGCCATGTATCACAACAAAACGTACACCAGGAGATCCTTCCTTTAACAGATCCATAATATCTTCAACTGGCTTTTCAATCCCAACCAGACGATCAGGCAAACTAGTAACAGCTTCACTGGCGGTGAGCTTACTGAGAACCTTTGTTGATGAGATCCGCAAGTTTAATCAGGCTGTCATAAGTATGAAACAAGAACATACATGTTTCAGTCCAAACAAGGTAAATAAATCCGGAGAGATCATTTACAAGGTGAAAGATATATGAACATTACCCGTGATCCTTCAAGTTCCATCCCTTGATTGTGGTGACCTTCCTGAGCGCGTCCTCCCATGGCTTCACGTTATCTTCACCTAGCTCGTCCTTATGCTTTTGCAAAGCAGTGGAGTACATTGGCGATCGAAGTTTGACGTCTTTGCTAACATCGACGTCGTAGAAGATGGGCAAGATCGTTTTCTTTGTGTCGCTGCTCGAATAAGTTCCCCAGCAATCTATCATTTTTGCAAGTTCACGGAGGCACCACTTGCTGGAAGCATAGTCTTTAGAAAAAATGGGGATGTAGATGCTTGATCTCGTGATTGCTGCCAGCAGCTCTCCTTCGATCACTTCACCTTTCCGGATCTCTTCATCATCTAGGAACACGCGGAATCCAGCGTATGTCAACTTGTGATAGAGAGCGTCGACCACCGTAGAGCGGCTGTCGGGCCCCCGGAAGTTGAGGAACACATCATAGGCCCTGTCTGATGCATGGTCAGGAGTGATCTCACGTATGGTTAGGGATGAAGAGGCTTTGTGTCGTTTCAGTGGGCGGGATAGACAATGGTCTGCTTCTGGGTTTTGTTCCATGTTTGCTCAGATCAAACAACTCTCTGGAATGTTTGTGAGATCAATCAACTCAATGTTGATGATAATATGTACATGTGGATTTTAATAGAAAATGTTTCTTGTCACGATCTTTTTTAACTCAGCATTGTCGGCCACCATTTGCCTTTTTTGTTTTTGCTTGGCCTCCCTTCTTTTACCGGTGTTTTAAATAACTAATGGGACCTACCATCGAAAAAGGAGGATCATTTTTTATATTTTGTAATCTCACACATTTCTTTTTGATAAAAATCTTTGGAAATAAAATGTTATTTGATGCTCGGAAAAGAAAAGGCATGGCCAGCTAATTGTTATGGATTTCTTTCTTTTATATTTTTTGTTATTAATTTGCCTTGGAGGGCAATCAAACACAATTACACAAAGAAACTAAGTCTTATACATTCGTGCCCCAATCATTGTTCTCCTGCCAGTGATAATTTTATTCTATTTTGTATCTTAGGATCTTATTTTATGATAGGTTTTAGGTGGTTATTAATAATGACGTGATATATTTCAAGTTTAATATTTTGGTATTTATTTTGGTAGCATGAGATAAAGATATATGTTTATATTTTATATACATCTTATATCATATATTTTAAAAGACATAAGATACAAGTTTTAATAGCAAGAGATAATTGTAAAAGTTTTCATGATAGAAAACTAGTCTTATCATAACATTGCGTTTAAGTTGATAATTAAATTGATGTTAGAATATGATAAATAGAAATGAGTAACATTTTTTTTTTTAAAGAACTATAGATGTAACAAAATCTTTTATAATTAGCAAAGGAATGCAAAAATCTTTTATAATTGTGATATCTTTAATGTAAGGAAAAATTTTTCTCAAGAGAAAAGAGGAGACTTATCTAAACAAAATAAATTATCCAAATATACTAATAAGTTTGAGTTTTCAAAGGCTTTTTGTAAAAATTTTTTAAAGAACTATAGATGTACAATCAATTATGAATAAAAAGATCTAATTAAAACAGAAAAAAATAAAAACATATGCAGACTGACATGCAGACTGATTCTCAAACAACATCAAAAGACAATGCTAATAAAATGTAAATTATTGCATTTTGAATAAAAGAAATCTTTTTCTTATTACTTTGGTTCTCTTTATTTTTTCCTTTAAATCACATCTTAAAAATTTAATTTCAAACACTGGACACATGAATTTAAATTTGGTAATAAAAGAAATAAATATTTATATGATCAATCCATTAAACAAAATTTCCAAATAGTCGAAATCACTTCCTTTCTCAAAGGTCTCCCAAAAATGATACATAAGGATTGGTTATACACACTCTCTCACTCACATTCATCGTGTGTGTGTTAATAACATGATTTAAAATAGAAAAGGATTATAACAAATTTATCAACATATTTTACTTTATTCCATCCCTTGAATATTTGAACTATCATGTACACAGCGATACTTTATATCTCCTCATATTTAATAAAATAATAATAATAATAATAATAATAAGAAGATATTTTTAGTGATTTATTTGCACCTATATCATTAGTTAAATTGTATTTTGTTTAAGTTAATATAAAAGCAGTAGAAATCTCACATAATAGGGAAAAAGAAATAACAAACAGAAAACGAAGAGAAAGGGACTAACATAATAATTTAAAATGAAAAATTAAAAGTAAATAATAGTATTTTTTTTTTCATAATTAGTAATAATAGTGACACATGATAATAGTAATAGATCTAAAATCTAAAACATGCTATATATAGAAGCAGCCATTTTCAACATATAAGGATGGATTATGTTAATTGCAATTTATAATCCTAGTAATATAATATAAAAATATATGTTTTAATATTACAATAGGTATATGTGATATATAATATTAATATTATAAAAGTGCTATTTTGGAGAAAAGAAAAGTACTAAAATTCCGTCTCTCGCATAAAATAGATAGAAGGAAAACACTATTGCAACCAAAACAAATTTCGATATTTTATGTCAAAATGCCTAATTCTTTGTAATTTGGTTTTCCCTATTTATAAATTAACCCTTGGATTCATTAGTTGTTTGTGATAAGAAAAGGTATAGCACAGTTATTATAGAGAAAAATAATGAACAATCATGGTTTGATGTAGGGGTGAGTGCAATACTGCAATGCGGTTCAATCCGATTCACTTCAAACCAAATCCAACCATATATTATAGTTTGATTTTTCGTTTAAATTTGAACATAATCATACAATTCGGCTCGCAATTTATTTCATTAAAAAAATGGTTTGATACTATTCGATTTTGCGACTCAAACCGTTTATTATTCTTAAAAAAAATACATTCTATCAAAAGCTTCAATTACATATTTCTTATTATCAATACAAATTTAAACAATATTATTTAAAATTAATTATTTACCTAAATAAATATGTAAAACTTGTAGTGGGAGAGAGATTTCATCCATCATGAAATTATAGTCGTACTAACCTATAATAATATACTAGATTCGATAAAATAAGAATATATTAGCCTAATATGAGGCGCAAATTTTAATTCGTCGTATATTTTGGAATCGACACATTATCAATTATATAAATCAATAAGTAAATAAGTAATAAAAGTGGATTAATTAGTAATACAAGAAAAAAAAAAAAGGAATGGCACCAGAGGTCAAAATCTAAAAATTATCTTATTTATAGGCACACCATAATAATTAAATCATGATGTAATCATTATAATTTAATTTTCATGAATAATGCATATTTAAATAAAAAATTAAAAATAATAAAATAATTAAAAAATATGTTTGATTTTTTTAATATATAAAATGGTTGGTTCAGAATCTAAACCCAACCATGAGGATTACTTTTTATCAAATTGAACTACAAACTAAACCGTTTTTAAAAAAAATCAAAATTTTGGTATAGCTCAATTTGACATAATTCAATTCGGGGTCAATCAATTTTTCATACAATCCTATTTTGATATGTAATCTCCTAGACTACTAATCATAAAACCAATTCAATCTGCTTGACCTTTTTGTTTTTCTAATTTACATAAAAAGAAAAAAAAGAAATGAAAAGCCTCTTTCCTTGTTTTGGACCACCTTTTTAGTTTTTTTTATATTATGAGAATGAGACGAAACAAAGCCGAAAGCTTAGACTTAAGAACTTAAGCCGATCCTCTGCCCTGCCTACGCTGTAATTATTTGATTGCAACCTGTTACTGAAAAGAAGTTATAATACTAACATGTTATCTGTTTAAATAAATTATAATAATATTAATATTATTTTAATAAATGCTGATAATAAAATATAGTTTTATAATGGTATATATAGTAATTTTTTTACAATTTTTAATTATTTCAGGAACCTTGTTTCTCTCCTGCACGCGCTAACTGCTCATCGACCAGCAAAGCAAAACTCTCTGTCATTTCTGTATTGACGCAGACAGGGGGCGTACGGTGCTTGACTTGTCCCACCATCTATTACTCACCCATCCACGCTTACAAGGGATGCCACCAGATCAGATCAGGTCCGATTTTAGATTAGTCATCTGAATTCAAATTTGAACCCGCTACACTATAAAAATATCAAACCTAAACTTATAATTTTATAGGATTCTCTTTTTATATCTAAATCCGTCCAAGATTTACTCTGAAACCCTCCACCTGTCGAGTTACTCACTCATCTAACTATCAAGCTAATTACTTGTCCAATCATCTGTCCAATTATAAACTCGAACCCATCCTACTTTTTTTTTTTCAATAGATTCAAGAGACTTAAGCCAATAAAATACTAGTCTAATAATATAACGATTCATCTTTTTTTGCCAACTTATTTTTAAATTTAGTTTGTTACTATATTTACATTTAATAAATGTATTTATATTATAATTTTTTTTACTAGGACTAACAGGTTCGATAGATATCTATCGAGTTTTAATAGTATTCAAACTCGATCCTAATATCTTATCGAATTTTTTTTATCTTTGTTCGAACCTGATCCTATTATTTTATAGGATTTTTATGGAATTAAACGAATCCAAAGCCCGTTAATGACGACCCGATTACAACCCCTTCTCCCTCAAGCTGTCACACACAACAGCACAGATGGCCCCTCGATTCATGCAAAGGGGCCCACAATCCGACCATATTTCAATTTTCATCTTCAGTTTCGCAAACGTTCGATCATTTCCATGTGTCAAAGTCTTCCGTCGTAATATGCTATTCATTACCTTCATCGAGTCCCCTCGGTAGTTTCCATCTGCACTCCCAAAAGGAAAATGAATTGCTATTGCCTGCCTTATTGCCTTAAATTTCCCCAAAAAAATAAAATAATTATGCTCGAAGCTCCTTTATATGTGTGTGTGTATTTGGGGAAAAAGGGAAAAAAATACAAGTTTCAAGAGAAAAAAAATCTCAAAAATCTGATGCGAAGGAAAAAAATTCTGGGAAAAGGGGGAAAAAAATACAAGTTTCAAGAGGAAAAAAATCCCAAAAATCTGATGCGAAGGAAAAAAATTCTAGATATACCATAATAAAAATCATGTTTTAAAAAAACATGATGTGTTGAACTTATCATTTTAAATAAAATTTTAATGTGGAAAACCTATAACACTCTTGATAGGATATCAAGTGCAATAGATCATTTCTTCAAGATATGATTTTCGAGCAAAATGAAATCTTAGCTTAAAGCTGTCTTTTTTGAATTTGTATCCAAAAGTTCTTATTTTTGGAATTTTCTTTTTAAATTAGAATTTTCAATTTCCTTAAGCCTATATATTTGTAGTAAAATTTAATTCAACATTCCATATTTTAAGATAAATTTTTTATATTTTGTCGTAAAATGGAGGTAATCATAAAAGAAGTGTTTTAACTTTCACTTTCTTTACATTTTAGTTTTGAAGCCATTTTTTATTTGCCTTTTCCCAACATTTTAAAGTAAGACCAGCAAACAGTGCACCTATCTCGCAGGTGTAAACATATAATAATAACATCACCATTAGTTTTAAACAAAAAAAAAACAAAGAATATGTGTATTTTTTTAAACTAAACAACCACAAAATAAACACCTTAAGTAGAGGACTAGAGGAGGAACAAATCATCACCCTCCATTCTGAAAATTTTAACCCTTAAGCATTTTATGTTTTGCCTAAATTGAACCAAATTTATTATAATTATATAGGGATCAATCCTAGGGATGTAAACAGGGCGAGTCGTTATAGGACACCCAATCCGTCCGGTCAGCTAAGAACCTTATAGGGTTTGACCCTATAGGGTTTTGAGACGGGTTTTGGGAGTAAGAACAAACCCGATAAGTTATCGAATAGAGTTCAGGTTTATATATAACCCGTTGGAAAAACTTGACTCCGTATAAATTTAAAATATAAAAATATTAAAAATATTAAGTTATTAAGGTGATGATCTCATTTATATTCTATATATGTGAAAGTAAGTGGAAATAGGGATACACTCGGGACGGGTTTGGAATGGATCATGCAAAACCCGAACCCGACCCGATTAGATATAAGATGTCCCAAAACCCGACTTGGCTAGATAATGGTGAACCCGATCCCGACCTGAAAGAGAAGTGTTGCTTTCTTTTTTTTTTTCCTTTTCTTTTTTAAGTTTACATTAGAAATAAATGTATCAACTTTTTTCTTTACACAATTTTCCTTATAATTACATGATTTTTAATTTTATAGATTACATTTCCCAACTACCACCATTTTCAAAATAATTATAATAAGCTAAAGATATAAGAATTCATCCAAATTGCAAGTTTTCATACTAAGGTATGAAATAATTGAAATTCAAAATATATATATATAGCTAACATTCTGACAATTTTTTAATCATTGAACTTTTAAAGTACACAAAACTAAGTGCATGAATTTTAAAGATAATTTTCAGTAGTAGATATAATATTCAAAATATTCAAAAACTTTATCCCATCAATTTAAAAAATAATGAAAGTCGATCCATGGATGAGTACGACGACATAGGTGGAATTTTTTTTAATTTTATGAAGTATTGTATGTGTGTTTTATGAATTTATGTATGAAATGTGGCTTGGGTGAGGAAGGACCGTGTGTGTATATATGTATTACTATTAATGTTTTGAATTTTTAAAAAAAAAATTATTGGGTCGGGGTCAGGTTTTTATCCGGTTTATATACTTGACCCGAAACCTTATAGGGTTTTTAGTAGGTCGGGTACCCTATAACGACCCGTCTGGTTGCATCTCTAAGTAGAAATGAAGTGTTTGCATCTTTTTATATGATATTATTATATAAAATTCATTATTTCAATATAAGTGTTTGCATCATTAATAACTTAAAACAAAATTCATTCTTTTACTTTTTTTTTAAAGAAAAAAATTAAAAATCTCGTAATCAGGTCGGGTAATGGGTTCCTTAAAACCCTATCAGGTCCGGTTTTAGGAATCATAAAAAAACCCAATAAGATTTTCCTCAGGTTCTGGGACACCCATTAAGAATCAGGTCGAGTTCAAATTTCAAAAGACCCGTCCCAAACCCCCGGTTGTATTCCTAATCAGTCCCAACCCCCCTCATCTGCAATTTAGTGTTTGGGCCATTTGGATTGTCTCATTTTTATTTATATCGTATCTGTATTTGATCTACATCTACAACTTATATGTATTATATATGTATCGTATTTTTTTAGTCTATTTATAAATAAAACTATAAGTTTTTCATCGATACCTATTTCTTGACAAATATATGTTTAAAAATAACAAAAATATGATACTAAAATGACGAGAATATGATGAAACAAATAGACCTTGATCAACTTTTATTGGCTATTTTGCCAATTCCTTTTTAAGTTAATCTTATTAAAGATTAAAAACCGAAAAGTATTTGCACTTCAAATAGCTAATGACTAATCATAGATAAATGAAAGCACCCAAAACCCAATGAAGATGATTTATTTACAAATTGGAATGGATAAAAATTATGCAAGGATTTTAAGGGAAAAATATTATGTATATATACATATACATATATTCTAACAAGCATTAGGAAAATACATATATGCATATTGTATTATACACACACACACAGAGCAATTAGCAGTAAAAATGATCATATCGCCAATATCATGCAAAGGCATTGAATTATTTCCATAAATAACAATGATATAGAAAGTATAAAGGTTCTGATAATCCTATGTATATAAATAGCAAAAGGATAAATCGCATATACTCACGCAAACAAATTTTAGTTCTTCTAGTGGATTCTTTAGGCACAATATGCCAATTTCTGCCAAAATGGAGAAAGAACGTAGACTATTGCTCCTATTCTTTCAAGATTTGTGATTAAGTTCTTTGGAATTTAAGAAAGGAATGATTTGTTCCTCCTTTTTTTTTTAACGTTTTTTATTTGGATTTTTTTAGTGTCGGAAGATAGGTATTCTTTTTTTTTTTCCCTAAAAAAAGTAATAGGTTGTAAGGACATTAATTAAACTTTAATGTTTCTTAATTATACAAAAAGTAGATCACCTATGTGAAAATAAAAAATAAAAAGACGGGTTCTAAAATGAAAAAGGAAAAAAGAAAAGAAAAGCAAACAAACGGCTATAAATGAAATGGCCCTAAAATTAAAAAGAAAAAAGAAAAGAAAGGGAAAGAAAAGCATGGTCCTTAATGAAATTTACCCTACTTTAAACATTTTCAAAAAGCATTAGTTATAATTTCTAAAAGCTAAAAGAATGTGTGTGTGTGTGTATTTTAGCCATTACCAAAAAGTATATTGAAGATTGAAAATTTTATTTCTCTCTTTTTTTTTTTTAAATGAGACCGATCTCATCAGCTATCTAACAACTCAAATTCATACAAAGTCATGATCGCATTACTAAAATACCTAAATATCAATTATTATATTTATTTTAATAGTTAAATTATTGATTAGACGATCATATTAACAGGACTGTTAAAGTGCCCAAAGATTTATATAGATAAACTGTAGGTGCAATATTTTACAAATTTGTTCAATCTGCCATTACCAGTATTGCTAAAGTATCTATAGATAGATCCTCTATATACAAAGTATGTGCTTAATCACAAAAGCATCTTCTCCATATCCATTTTACATAATATTAAAGCTTTTGAAGATTTCAATGGATTTGTAAGTAATTTGAAAAAATAGAGAGAAAAGAACACTAGCATAGAGACGGGGGGCGTAAGGGGAGGGAGGAAGGTGTTAGGGTGCAAGTGTGAGATTGCCATATGAAAAATATGGGACTTGTGTGAACAATTTATAAGAAAGAAGACTCGTTAACCCATTGCCTTAAGATTTGGGTTATGGATGGTGTCAAAAGCCATGTGTGTAATCCTTTAGAGCCTGGTTCAGCTAAGAAACTCCCATGGTTGGCTTACCATGTGGAAAGAAGAGCTTTGTTGTGTGACTCATTTGTGAAACCTATAGTGAATAGGTTACTCACAAAACGGGTTTAGTAGGGTCATTTTGATAAGCTTTTGAGGGGGAGTATGACCTACCCCATTGTGGAGACTCATACTTGAGGGAGAGATTGTTAGGGTGTAAGTGTAAGAGTCCCACATGGAAAATATGGGATCTATATAAAGATTTTATAAGAGAGAAGACTCATTCACTCATTACCTTAAGGTTTTAGGTTATGGATAGTGTCAAAAGCCCATTTGTATAATCCTTCACAAAGCCTATTGGATTTCTCCCCATTGAAGGCATACTCCAGCAATACATATTTAAATGAAAGCTTACTTTCAAGGTCTTAATTTGTGGCATGGAATAAAAATGAAAAATCAAAGTTCATAAGGAAGAAGTTAAAGCTCCAAAAGTCCAATCTTATATTTATGCTAACGTATGAAATTTAGTTTTTTACAAGAACTATAACTTATGAATTAACAAAAGATACAATTCTATTAACGAGCTACTTGTGAATTATTCAATTATTTAAATATATATAATTGATAGGATTTTAGTGATGCAATCATTATTAGATATGACTATAAGTAAGGTTGTAAGTTACTTAAGTTCAACTCGGTGATAGCTTGAATTCAATTCAACTGCAATCAAGTCAAACTTGAGTTCGAATTGCTCGAATAGCTATTAAGTTCAAGTTTTAAAATATTCAATTCGAGCAGCTTGGGAGGCTATTCGAGTTTTCTTTTATATATATTTTTTTCTATAATAGATTTATATATCTCATGTTTTTCCTTTTTTCAAAGTCTATTTTCGTACATTTTTTCCTTTTTATATCTAATGATCAACATTTATTATAGAGTTAATTACGAAAAATTAATATGTGTTTTTCCTCTTTTGGGAGTAGCTTACTTATGATATTTTTCTTGACAAATAAGTGACTTGTGTTTGACACCATATTGTTCCGTCAAAAATACCATTAATTGTGACATGTCAAGCTTTCTTTTGTCTTTTCCCTCCTTTGTTTTTTTTTTTTTTAAATTACATGCCTTGCACATGGCTATTTTCTCCATTCAGACAAAATAGAGAGAGTGATGAGAAAGAGAAAGAAATATAAGAAAAATCGAGTCAATCGACCAAATCACCATTGTGATATTCACCATGGCAAACCCATCCAAGTGTGAGCTCAACATGGAAAAAAGCCACCAAATCAACCTACTATACTTGATTCGGTCACACCATAATTGAATCACTCGCCAGTCTTCACTAAACAATGTCATAACTACCACCACTATTAAAATCTTAAAGCTTCATCATGACCCACCAAAACTTCCAAATGAAGCCCACCACAGCGAACTCAAACCCATCTTTAAACAACAGAACTCCACCAAACCAAATTAGGAATCGAGCAACCACTCGACACACATTTAACTACTACGAACCATGATGCAGGTCTCCTCTTTCCCTTAAGGCATTCAACTCATGCGAACCAAACCACCCATCGCACTTAAGCGAAACCCATTTGCTATTGAGGCATCAACCTCCATTGAAAACCTCTATTGAGAAATCACACATCCCTTAAACCTTTGACAACTTCATCTGCTTCACCACAGGACTAAATAGAAACTAAACTTAAATCTACCATTAACAACCAACACCACAACATGCTTGATCTTCTCTTAACAATAGCGATCCATGCAGTGTTTGACTCAGTTCAAATTAAAGTCCAACTCGTTTTTCTTGATTAGATTTGTGCATGTAATTTCTCAATCCCCCATCTATAATAAATTGATACATGCTTAGAAATGATGGTGTTTCCTTCTTCTTCTTTTTTTTTTTTTATTTCACATGTGGCCCTCAAGTAATGGTATTTTTAACAGAACAAAACGAAGTTAAACATAAGTTAGCTATTTGTCAAGAAAAATATCATGGGTCAGTTGTTCGTAAAAGAGGCAAAAACACATATTAGTTCTTTGTAATTAACCCTTTATTATATTTAAGATTAAATGAACTAAAACAATTATTATATTCCCAATCCCATTTTAATTTTGGTTTAATTCATTTTTATAAAAACAATCAGGCCTAATGGAGTTGAGCTCGAACTTATCAAGTATTAATTCAAGTCGAGTTCAAACCTAAAAAGTAAAGCTCAATCGGATTCAAGTCGAGCTCAAGTTTTGTGTATTTAAATACTAGTAATCCAGCCATGTCAACACCCTTAAGAAAAGAAGAGCAGCGAATCAAGACATTCGGCTTATCAGAGGCAATGGTCTTGGCCTACGTCAAAACAGCCGATTCGTCCTACTAACATGACGTTCAATAGCCGCACAATCAATGTGATTAAAATATATGATAGATCATTACAATTCTAAACTCGAGTTTAAGCTTAGTTAAAAAATTCAAAGTTCAAACTCGGCTTAAGTTCAATCAAACTTTAAAGTTAATGTTCTAGTTCAACTTGAATATATATTTATCGAGTTCGTGTTTGAATCAACTAATTTGATTAAGCTCGAATTGTTTGCAATCTTTTTTTTTTTTTTTTAACCATGCCTAAGTGCGATTTCAATTTTAAACCTTGAACAAGTTGTAAGCTCGGACTAAAATATTTAAATTTTAATTTATTGGTTTTTTTGGGCCGATAACAAATCAAATGTGATTCTTTTTATTTACCTAAAATAAAAAAAAAATATTATTACATAGGACGTTAATCAATAACTTGATTCGAAGGCTCGTCAGCTTCCAGCTATGATGAATTTACTATTAGTTTTGCTAATAGCATATTGGAGATGCCACTCAACTTTTCGGGAAAAGGAAATAAATAATATTATTTTTCAAAAATATTACAAAAATATTGGTGGGACTAAAATAATTGCACCTTTAGGAAACTCAAACTAGTCTCTTTAAAAGACAATGATCTAGGTGAGACTGATGTAGCTATAGTGACCTTCTCTCGCTATACACCAAAAGTATGCAAAAATACAAAAAAAAATATATAATAAACAAACAATAAGAAATGTTTAAATAATTTTTAATGTCAATGGAAATTAGTTATATTCTACTCATAACATCCAAGGTGACATCGATAATAATACACTAAATAAATATAATTTTCAAAATATGTATATTTGGTTTATAAAGTATCACAAAAAAAAAAAAAAAATCCAATTTCCAAGCAATTTGGGACTTCTAAAAAGTTGGATTGTTCTTTTGGTTATAAAAGAAAAGGAAATCTCACATTACTTAAAAGTTCTTTTTGTTATAAAAGGAAAAGAAATCTCACATCACTTAAAAGTGGGATTGTTCTTGATGAGTACGAGTACTCTATATAAATCAAATAAACATGTTTTGAAATTATATTTATTTAGTGTGTTATTATCAGTGGCATATGAAATGTTGTAAGTAGATAATAATTAATATCTTTTCATATGGAAAAATAGTTTAAACACATAAAATATGTTAATTTCATTAAGATCATAGTATGATCTTATGCCTTTCCAAGCGAGAATGAGGAAAGGGTCCACCAGTAGTGGTTGTTGGTGAAACCTTGAGATGAGAGGAGAAGAGGGGGGGGGGGGGGGGGGGGGGGGGGGGGGGGGGGGGGGGGGGGGGGGGGGGGGGATCAAATAGATTCATTCGAATCCCAGGAGCATCTCCACCATGGCGATTACTATCACATCTCTGCTGCCTAGAAGATGTGAATCTCAAACTACTCATTTTGAGAGCTTCAACTTAGGGCGCGAAAAAAAACAATGAAACCAAAAATCGAACTAAAACTAAAAAAATTAATTCAAAAAATATGGTTAATGGATAAATTGATTTTGGTTTAGGATTATTATTTTTATTTTTTCTAGTTTTCGATTTCGATTTATAACCACAAAAAACCAACGGGTAATGGTTAACCATTTTAATATTTATAAATATATTATATATATAATTTACATATAGGTATAATTATTTTTTAAATATATATATATGTATAATTTATATATGTTAATGTTTCTTGAATTTTGATTAAAATACTATATTCTGTCATATGTTTAATGAGAGCTAATGTGGTAATTGATTTAGCTTGATTTTGTTGATGATGATATATCCAAAGTTTTATTGTTCCTCTTTTTCTTAATTTGATTTATTTTTTTTAGCTCTTGTAATATATAATAATTTAAAGAAAAACTCTATGATAAAGGCTAAAAATTAAGGTTTGTTGAAACCATCAATATGATTTATTAAAGCCATTACGTTAAATGTTAAAAAATGAAAAAAGAAAAAATTAACAAAAAAAAAGGTTAACCGTTCATAATGGATCGAGTAAGGATTGAGATATTAAAAAACCGATCATTATGATTAGGTTTAAAAAATAGGATCATAGACCATTAACCAAATCGTGAACACCTCTAGCTCCAACTGCATATTTGTAATGCAGACAAACAAATTTTAAATAATAAAGCAAGCCAATCATGTCTTTGTTTTCTTTGATTACGAAAAACATACAACTTAGAAAAAGAGGTAGCTTCTTGGAGGCTATTGTGGTACTAATTGTAGGAATTAAATAACTAATAAGCATAAGCAGTTGGTGTATTCTATTACTATTATAATAAACTATCAATTAAAAGCAAAGTAAATTGAAACTAAATGAATTTACGAGAAATTAATTAATATGGATGGAAATAGAGAAAGAAAGGAGAAACTCGATTGTAGTGAAAGAAAGAGGAATTGAAGGGACGGGACATGTTCGCGTTTATGTTCATTTCGTGTTTAGAGAATATGAACATGGTGGTGGTGGTTGTCATAATGAATGTCAACTTGCTTCGTTCATTTATACCTTTGTAAACGAGTTCAATTTCTCTAATCCCCGAGCTCAATTCATGTTTAATTTTGGCCTACCCTTTGTATTTGGAAAAGGTACAATCCAGAGGTTTTGCATCCGTGTATAATTAAAGGTTAAACGCAAAAACGCGACTCTTGATATTTGCATCCGAATTAAGCTCGTACGGTTTAGCTTTATATCGAATAGTGATCTTGATTGAATATAATGCAAGGTAAAACTTATCATTAAGTAAAGTACACTGATAAAAGGTAAAACTTAATAGAGCATTGTTTTTAGAAGCTCAATAAGATAAATTTTCTGTTATGACGCAGTATGCACAAAGCCATTTTTTAAATTAGTCTGTACCATATTGGTAATTTCCTAATGAAACTTCTAAATCAATTTGCCTTGAAATGGCTTGTGTATACATCTCTGTGATCGGACAAAAAATACATTAATACAAATACAGTGAGAGCCGCTAGGATCATGTTAAGAGACTATTCACTTAGACCATGAAAGAAACTGTGTTTCTTTCTCCTTGAATGCCTTCCAGGGTTCTTTGATACAACATAAGGGAAAAACCGCAAAGGGCACTTAACCTCTACTTAGCAATTTTGTTAAGAGAAGCAAATGACGGATCTTCGTTTTTCAATATCTAAGAAGTACTAAAGGTTCTCAGTTGCAATGTTTACTGATGTAGTAGTGTAGTTTTTCAAATGCATTTTTAAAAAGGAATAATTTTTATGTCAGCTCAAAACTTCTCCCTCATGAAATGGCCAATAATGTTTACAAAAGAAAAATGCCAGAATTGAAGCAAACAATCAATGGATTAACCCGAGAGTTGTTCCTAATGCCGAAATCTAATCTTGGGGCTTGGAATCATAAAAGATTTAAGAATAAGAGAAGTACGACATTTTTTGCCTGGTTAATTCAATGAAGGCTTAAATTTGAAATAGTACTAATACTGATCAAAAGAACAGTACTTGAGCAAAAGATATTGAGGACCACTGACTTTACTTATCCTAGAAAAAAAAATGTTGAATAGAATTTTATTACTACACCAATAAACTCAATAAGTAATAAGGCAGGAATGTTGCAGTAGCAATTAGGATATCATTTTAAACTAGACCATTACTAACGCAACAAAACATATAAGGTCCTATTATTATCTGCCTAACTCATTACCCACGGGAAGCTCCAGCGGTGAAGGTAGCCTATCTAGCTATGAACGTGCTCTCCATCATCATAGAATAAAAATAGCACAGAACGACGAAACCTAGTACTGTAGCATAATATAGTTCAATTCTGCAGTCCAGTCATCGAACTGTAAATATCAGTGATCATTGATCAAAAACCCAAAATTTTATAACATGATCGGTCCTTTCATTCATTAATGACTTAGATCTATCCCAACCGTAATCTAAACCATTAAATTCTTTTATATTAATATATATTTTATATAATCAATTAAATTATAACAACAATAATAGTTTGACGGATTGTAGAAGTTCTGAGCAAATAAATGTGAAAAGAATTAAATATGAGTTCACTAACTGCGAGTTTATTTTGCTGAATAAATAAGAATAATGGTATTATTATAATGAAAAATATAACAGAATTATAATAAGATTATTTTTTATTATTATTTTATTTAAATGAGAATATTTTAAGAAAAGATAATTTCAATATTGAATCGTCATTCATAATTAAAGAATGACTATTCAAGAAGTATTGTATTTAAATAATCATGAACAGATGTATCATATTAATATGTTCCTGAATTAGGTGTATCAATCAGTTCCTTCTCTTCAGTGCAATCGGATGTTCAAAGAACAGGAAAATTAAGCAAACAAGAAAATGCTATATTAGCATCAAAATATGGTACGACAAAACCTTGTGACATGGCCCTGCAGCAGGACTGTATGTTTGCATTCTTTCATATTCCAGTAATGGGTTTAGAAGAATTGTAAAGCTATCCAATGTATAATATGAAAGGATTAGGATCCAACATGGATGTCAACCAGGAAATGTATGTCCATTACAGTAAAAACCAACCAAAACCCACTAACAAATATATCACGGCAAAAAGAAATTCAAACCCAAATCAGATGTTTTCTCAACACAAGCTACGGATTCAAAATCTTGCAAAGACAAATTTTTAACTTGTATTAAAAAAAACTGCCTTGCTCTACCACCACCCCCATAAGATTAACCTATTGACGAATACATCACTGCAAAAAGAAGTCACAAGCCCAAATCAGATGTTTTCTTAACACTAGCTGCAGATTCGAATCATGCAAAGACAAATTTTCTACTCAAATTCAAAATAATCGCTTCACTCTTCCACCAATACCACCTCAAGATTAGCCTAATGAACATAAAAGTTCTTTAGCATTACTTCCTAACGAGACATTCATCTTAAGTTTGTTGACAGTGGCAAATAAGTTAAGTAGAAGACGATTCCAGAACCTTATTTGTTCAGTTTGTGAATAGTCACTCTTCAAGCTGCAATCAAGGATGCTTCTACAATTCTTCTAGCATCTGCAATCATATAATTAAAAGTGAATTTGTAAAGCATCAAAAGCCTATTGGAGGTAGTTGATCAAACTGTGTTATAAGCATAATGAGAGATTTCATTAGATTTCCAATAAAACAATACATATTAGAGACATTTAATTATAACCAGCTATATTAAAAATTTAAAAAAAGGCAAAAAAAAAAAAGAATGTTAATGTTGGCATCTTAAATTTTACTAAATGATAAAACTTTCCCAATTATCATTAAAACCATACATATGACCTGTTTCTTATGTTTTTACATTATTGTTATTTATACTTCGTTACAAAAAATGCTCTGCTGCAGTATGGGGCAAAATAGGAAGATTCATATGATTAATATTTATAAAACACCATCTTTGTACCTGGAACTTTATCTAGTTTTTAAAGTTTAATGTTGAAAGCAGATGACATTGAGGGGAAAGAATTATCAATCCTAGAAGCATTCCTTCCATGAGGTTGAAGGATTTAAAATGCCTGCTCTCACCACTATTATAGATACTTCATCACATCTGGTCATTGTAGGATAGACCTTGTCCCTATGCATTTTGGAGTTGGGTCTAATCTCAAGGGCATGCTATTCAACCTGAGTGGTTTTACTAGTTGTTAACCTTCGTGCTTTTGGTTATTATGCTTATAGTTTTCTCCCAATAGTTTGTTCTTATATGAGGGGCATAAGTTAGTTCTCCCAATAATAATACACAATGTGACTCATTTCCCTCAACTGGGAAATGTTACGAGCAAGGTGAAGGCAAACAAAGCAGGCACATGAGTAGGAGTCCTTGGCTATTTGATGTACAGCAAAGCTGCTATTTTAAGTCATACCCTATGCAATGTGCCACTGCCAGCAGGAGTAGCTTGTCCAATAACAAAACATGCTCTTTCCTACCTATTCAAAATCTAATCAAAAGCTAGCTTTAGAACCTTAATAATGTTACTCCCTGTTGGGCTCTTCTTAGGACCTTAATGCTAATAAAAAAACTCATTATGCTTTTTCTAGGATTGAAGTGTTAACTCTTATCTTTAGAATCTAGTGCATTGAATCCAAAAGAAATTAGTACTTCAAAAAAAGAGGCTCTGAGTTACAATACATCTATTGTAACGTTCTAAACTGAGAGCTTTATTAGTCCGCCATGTGTCTTTACTAGATATGGACACGCAAAGGATATTATTTCACTAATTCACAAATAAAGATATAATCATCAATCACTCACATAGCGGGGTACCTGTTTTAAAATATTTCATAAAACTTCTAAACAACTAAGTTGGCATAAAACAAAAGCTAACTAAAATCAAAATAAAACATATTAAGGAAAATCTCAGAAAACTTTAGATTTATAAAAATCAATAAAAACTTTATAATATCTTCAACTTTATCTATCTTCAAACCAGAATATTTAAACATCAGCAAGAAAGTCAAGTCCACTATCGTCCTCTCCATAATCCACATAGAAATCTTAGCCCGACAAATAAAAAACTACTAGGTTATCGATTGTTCCTTAAAAAATAGAAAGGAATGAGTATAAAGGCCCAGTATGCCATACCACAAACACATGCATATGAGCAGGCATAATAAAATTTCACATACAACTTAATAACTACTGCAACAAACACAGGTTATTATTTTTAATTAGCCAGTAAACAACACAGCTTACAACCATTTGCAAATAATCCTAAACCCGGAGTAACTCATGACTTTGTAAAAACAATCAATATGGAAAATAGTAATGTATACATATATTAGTGTTGGGAACTTTTCATACATCTAGAGCACCGTACTCATACTACTTCTGGACTACCAGAATCATCTCTATGCATGATTCCATTCGGGACAATGTCACACATAAATCATCCGGGCATCGTCCTAGTGGCAATAGTCCTTCTAATCTACTAGACCCAGCTATAGACAAGCAACAAACAAAATTTTAAAAACCATGATAGCATTAGATTTATTTGTAGATTCTAAACCTATAATCACAAGCAACAAACAAGGTAATGTTGTACCTGAAATTACTTTAGGGACAAAAACCCTAATTTTCACCAAAATAACTTATCACATAAACAAAACTATTACAAAACATATTTTCATAAGGTAAACCTAATCTCATAACCATCTAAAACCCTAAATTCCAAATAGAACAACAAACCCTAAACCACAGGAGTTAAAATTTTGGATTCATACGCACATTTCTCCTTTTGATTGTGAAACCACAAAATCTTCAATCACCACTTAGAGTTTTTTCTAAAATTTCTCCAAAACTTGATTCCTTTCAATATTAATAAAGAAATTCATAAAATATTTCATTTTTAAATCATCAAAAGAATTGAAAAGGATCAATCTTACATGTTTTCTTAACTTTTCTTCTTCTCTAGTTGCAGAACGCTAAATCTCCAACAAAAACTTAGGTTTATCTTCAGCTTAGGTTTATCTTCATAATCCCTTTAATATTCGCTCCTTAGATCTCGGATCTTGGTCCTCCTTGAAGCAAGATCATTATTGATAAATGTCCTAGGATTTCTAAGAGCTTTGAGAGAGATTTTAGAGCTTTCTGGCTTAGGGAAGGTTTAGAGAAAGAAGGAATGAGGTTAGGCTTATAAAAAAAACATGAAAATCCCTTCAAATTTCTTGTTTGTAAGCAAGTACAAAAGCTGGCAGCCTAAACTCTCGAAGATGGAATTCTTGCTAAGGATGGCTAGCTCAACGCCGACGGTGTTCCAAGCAAAGCCAGCGTCATAGCCTTTGAAGGTCAACAGCTTTGAGGCAACCTTAAGCTGTCTTCTCCCTCTTTACTTATGTGTCTGCCATTTGATTAAAAAAATACATATACATATTAAGGTGGACCATAAAACTCCCTTATTTTATATTAAATGACAATTTTGCTCTTTATTATAAAATATTTATCTTTATATTACATCTATAATTGAAAATTTGCCTAAAAATCGTATATTGTGATCAATACTCATAAAAGATGTTGCAATTGAAACCTCCCTAATAATCACCATTCACCATGTCCTCTATAAGTTCTTATGGAGTGTTTCTCAATTGAAACAAGCATATTACTCAGCCTAACTATGTCTATCATGATCTGGTTATAGGATGTTTGTCAAGTCATGGGTAATTTAGATATTTTACACATGGGAAACCTTCACAAGGTACTTTCTATTTTATTAAAGTACTTGCTTGATCAATGTTTCTGAAACACACACATGCATGCATACGAGACAGGTGAGTAGTATGTGGGTATTCACATCAATGGATAGATAGATAGATGACAAACAAATGGACGGATAGATAGATAGAAGGAGGGATAGATTATCAAATCCAAATATTCTTGTGGTAATTTGGTGTGGATTAAACTGATGTAGGCGTAGCTTGATTTATGAAGCATCTTAACACGCCCTGACAGCAACAAGAATACTAGATAGAGCAAAGGAAAGTCATCTCTATAACTGATAATGAAAGCATTATTGATAATGCATTTATACTAATGCTTTCGAGGAACTATTTTTGTACTTGTAGTTGTATCTTATGAATACATGCAAAACAATCTTTTGTTTCATATAGTTAAAAATAGAAGGAAAAATAATGTTATTGGATATGGATGTTCAATTGTTGAATAGACATGTTGGACAACTGGTCATGTATAGAGAATATTTGTTGTAACATAGATATGTGCAGTGACTTCAAGTTATTGGTAGCAAGTTCATGATTTTAAAGAGCTTGCTTTTGCATGATGGCACGAGGGTAGACCCTATAGGTGAAAGCCAAGGAAAGACTTCTAGTAGATTTACCTTAAACTCATCATCAGGCAATATAATTGTTCACTTGGTGACATAAATTCTAGATTTTAATGCAGAGATATGTATTACATCGATTGAAATTCAATTCAACACCTTATATCAAGTTGTAAAATTACATCCTTAACTCCATAAAGTAAGCCAATTATCCAGACACCTAAATTTTGATCACGGCAAGTGAAAAGGAAAAGCCAAGCAGTTAAAATAAGTATGTCTCGAAGAAGTTTGTACTCACAACTAAAGAACTCTTGGTTGCACTTGATGCAGAGAAACTAGTTGCCTTAAATGAACTTTGTTGTCTGTTCTTGTCAATCATATTACTTATAGATAATACTAAATAGCCATAGCACATGTGGGAAATGCATTGTCTCAAAGAATTACCTCCACTTCCTTCAACATCTCATGTTGCTGCTAAATGCAATGATGGGTTTGTTAACATTAAACCACAGACAAGAAAAAAAGTTGACTTTTTATTCCAAGCGATTTTCCAAAATTGTAAGACCAAACATCAACCAAACATTTGATCTCTAATGCCATCACATACCTGATAAAACAAGAACAAGAATAAGAAGAAGAAAAAAGAAACCCAATCCAATTAACACCAAGTAGATTTGTCAACATTCTTTGTTCCATTACCCTCATTCAAACTTAAGCCTTCACGGAAGATAATAAACCTCCTTTGAGAATACCACATAACTTCATCCTCTAGGAAATCATACATCATATATATACATTACAACTTCCCAAAGATCACATAAACATAGAAATCTTACTTACAAACCGGCTATATTACAAATACAACTTGAAATATAATTTACAACAAGACTTTAACAAACAAGCCTATAACTTCACAAAAATACATCAAAAGGAATCCTAAGCATATATTAGGTCTCATCCACAGAGTCCTCCCAGTCAGTCCCATAGCCCATATCGTCATAGAACTCGTCATCATAGTCACCTACAAGATAGCAGCGTGAGCCAAAGGCCCAGTACACAATAATGCAAACAAATACATATGCTAAGCACACTTAGCTAAATGCAATGCAACATTCCATCATCATTTCATTATCTTTAGTTAAATGGGTAGAGATAACGTTAGAGTATTCAAACTCTGGTTCAAGCTTAGGATTCTGAGGTTCCTGAGTAACAGTAGCTGCTCAGGGGGTTGATATAGATAGACCGGATGCCTATCTCCTATATCTAACCGATAGAGAACAATAGCTTCATCTAGGGTTCACGTTCCTTTATACAATCCACTTATCCCGATCTATAATATCAATTAGTTCAATGGTCACATAATCATAGACTAAAACATATTATTTCCTCCCGAGCCTAAGTTGAGAATATACCGATACAGTTAACCCTATTAGCTACCCACTTAGCCAATAAAAGAAACCAGCATTGCATCATGGATTTGAGTCATTGCATCATGAAAAGGATTGGGCTAAGTGCCTAAACTACCGTGCCATTGCATCATGACAAGGTTGTCGCTCCCCGAATCCAGATTCAACGATGTAAAGCATAACCAATTTCAATATCTTTTCATTAATCTTTGATTAAGGTCAAATTGATATATGCCTATCCTAAGCAATTCTATTCAAAATTCAAAGGGAGTCTCCAACTGAATATCTATCTCTGTTTTACATAAATCAAATCATATTAACAATACTATCCAAAGCCAAGCTTATATCCACTAGTTTAAAGCTTAGGAAACCATAGGATCTTGATTAAAATCATTCAAGTCATAATATGACTATATATATTATAAAATCATCATACAACATCATACAAGTTCAATAATTAATCATAAAATTACATTAACTATCAAACGTAAGTTTTTAGCTTTATTTGGAAAATGGAGTAGCTGGAAAGAAATGAAAATTCGGTTTTGATAAATTTTTATTTTGTAAAAACTCAAAACATAAAAGTTTTAGATCTCTTTCCAACGCAATTTGAATCACCTCAATCGGAGGTCAGATAAAAAAGTTATGACTAATTTACAAAACAGTGTCGCAATAGGGAAGAAATCCGAAACCGCAACACCCTTGGCAACGGGCCGTTTGGGAGGCCGTTTCAACTCAGGAAAAATGAAATTTTTTATCCAAGAATGCAACACCCTTGGCAATGGGCCGTTTCCAAGGCTTTGCTCCAAACACCCCTCCAAATGGGGCCGTTTTGATAGTGTTTGACAGTTTTTATACTTCCCCTATTTTGAACACAAATTTTTTTACAACTTTAACACTTTTCACACATTTCCTTTGTTTTAAATTCAAAATGAACTTTTCTCAACTCCTAACTTGTCATAAACCATAAAAACTTCATACAACACTTCTTGTACATTTAACAACATAAAACAAGAGTGATCTCCACTCCTTAACATCAAACAAGTTAAAACACTACTCTACAAGAATCAAACTCTTCTTCATCAACTTTCACCAACTCCAGCACACTTCAAACAATTCTAATACTTATCATACTTCAACACTTCAATTCCAAACCATATGAGATCCTACCACAACCTATCTATAACCACTCAAGCATTCAAGCTTTCCTAACAACTCTACAACATTTCAACAAGAATTTAGTATATCAACTACTTGTATTATACCGCACATGCATATTTCATGGATCAAGAGGGAAATAAAGCATCTCAAACATCAAATAAACTTACCTCAATATATATATATAGGGCTTGGGGAAGGATTCTTGTTGTGTTGAGTCCAAGAAAGCTTAGTTTGGATGTTGGAAATTTTGGTCTTGGAGGAGTTACGAATTTCTTATTTTCTTGGTCTGTTTTAGATGTCTAAAAGACAAGAGAAAGTAAGTTAATATTTATCCAAGTTAGATTGACTTTAAAGGGGCAGAAATTTGTAAGGGCTTGGGCCTTAATTGGGCTTAAATTTGGGCTCAAATTAAGTTAATAATGGGACTTAAAATCTGCTAAGTTTAGGGTCTTATTTAGGCCTAAAACAAGCTTAAATCCAACACATTTAATTCATTACAATAACAATTAACACTAACATGATAATTTCTAACATGAATAAACTATCAACCTAGATATATTTACCATAGCTTATTATCAATCACATACGTTATAACACACTCAATATTACAAACACACTAATCCACTCAAACACATACACACATATAATTATCAAATTTAGCATGTATTAATATATATTCAAATTATGGCTATTTCAACTTCGTTACCAAAAACTGCTCTGCTGCAGTATGGGGAAAAATAGGAAGATTCATATGATTAACATTTATAAAGCACCATATTTGTACCTGGAACTTTATCTAGTTTTTAAAGTTTAATGTTGAAAGCAGATGGCATTGAAGGGAAAGAATTATCAACCCTAGAAGCATTCCTTCCATGAGGTTGAAGGATTTAAGAATGCCTGCTCTCACCACTATTATAGATACTTCGTCACATCTGGTCATTGTAGGATAGACCTTATCCTTATCCATTTTGGAGTTGGGTTTAATCTCAAGGGCATGCTATTCAATCTGAGTGGTTTTACTAGTTGTTAACCTTTATGCTTTTGGTTATTATGCTTATAGTTTTCTCTCAACAGTTTGCTCTTGTATGAGGGGCATAAGTCAGTTCTCCTAAGGTAATAATACACGATGTGACTCATTTCCCATCAACTCGGAAATGTTACGAGCAAGTTTACGAGCAAGGTGAAGGCAAAAAAAGCAGGCACATGAGTAGGAGTCCTTGGCTACTTGATGTGCAACGAAACTACTATTTTGAGTCACACCCTATGCAATGTGCCACTGCCATAGGAGTAGCTTGTCTAATAACAAAACATGCTCTTTCTCACCTACTCAAAATCTATCAAAAGCTCTCTTTAGAACCATAATAATATTACTCCACTTTGGACTCTTCTTAGAACCTTAATGCTAATAAAAAAACTCATTACACATTTTCTTATGGATTAAAGTGTTAACTCTATCCTCAGAATCTGGTGAATTGAATCCAAAAGAAATTAGTACTTAAAAAAAAGGCTCTAAGTTATAATACATTTATAATTGAAAATTTGCCTAAAAATCGTATATTGTGATTAATACATCTATAAGTTCTTATGGAGTGTTTCTCAATTGAAACGGGCATATTACTCAGCCTAACTGTCTCTATCATGATCTAGTTGTAGAATGTTTGTCAAGTCACGGGTAATTTAGATATTTTACGCATTGGAAACCTTCACAAGGTGCTTTCTATTTAATTAAAGTACTTGCATGATCAATGTTTCTGAAACAAACACATGCACACATATGGGACAGGTGAGTAGTATGTGGGTATTTGCATCTATGGCTAGATAGATAGATGACAGCCAGACGGACATATAGATAGATAGAAGGATGGATAGATTATCAAATCCAAATATTCTTGTGGTAGCGTGGTGTGGATTAAGTTGATGTAGACATAGCTTCGTTTATGAAGCATCTCAATACGCCCTAACAATAACAAGAATAACAGATAGAGTAAAAGAAAGTCGTTTCTACAATTGATAATGAAAGCATTATTGATAATGCATTTATGCTAATGCTATCGAGGAACTATTTTTGTACATTTACGTGAAACAATCCTTTGTTTCATGTAGTGAAAAATAGAAGGAAAAAAATGTTGTTGGATATGGATGTTCAACTGTTGAATAGACGTGTTGGTCAATTGGTCATGAATATAGAATATTTGTTGTAACATGGATATGTGTAGTGACTTCAAGTTATTGGTAGCAAGTTTATGATTTTACAGAGCTTCCTTTTCCATGATGGCACGGGGGCAGACCCTGTGGGTGAAAGCCTAGGAAAGACTTCAATTAGACATGCCTTAAATGCATCATCGGGCCATATAATTGCTCACTTGGTGACGTAAATTCTAGATTTTAATGTAGAGATATGTATTACATTGACTGAAATTCAATTCAGCATCTTATATTCAGTTGTAAAATTACAGCCTTAGTTCTATAAACTAGGCCAATTATCCAGACACCTAACTTTTGAAACAGCAAGTGAAAAGGAAAAGCCAAGCAATTAAAGTAAGTATGTCTTGAAGAAGTTTGTGTTTCAAGAATAAAGAACTCTTGGTTGCTCTTGATGCAGAGAAACTAGTTGCCTTAAATGAACTTTGTTGTTTGTCTCGAAGAATTACCTCCACTTCCTTCAACATCTCATGTTGCTGCTAAATGCAAGGATGGATTTGTCAATAGTAAACCACATACAAGAAAAAAAAAGTTCTGACTTTTTATTCCAAGCGATTTTCAAAAATTGTAAAACCAAATATCCACCAAACTTTTTTATCTGTAATGTCATCCTCATACCAGATAAAACAAGAACAAGAATAAGAAGAAGACAAAAGAAACCCTACCCAACTAACACCAAGTGGATTTGTCAACATTCTTTGTTCCATTAGCCTCATTCAGACTTAAGCCTTCACTGAAAATCATAATTCTCCTTTGAGAATACCATATAACTTCAACCTTTAGGAAATCATATATAGACAGATATATAGACACTATTATCATGACAAGTACAACCTTACATGCACATTTTAGCAAATGCTTTTAATGCGTACAACCACTGGCTCTCCAAGATAATAATTAATTTATCAGTTCATGATTTTAGAAGCTTGTCCTTTAATTACCATGTACTTGCTCACCATAATGTTCAAAAACCCACACCATAAAGACTTTCTCTTCTAATAAGAATCCATAACATTTGTATTATTTTTAATTGTGTCGTGAATCCTTTCACAAATCAATCGTCTCTAATGTTATATTATCCATAATACTTGATACAAATCCTACTGTTATGTAAACAAGAAATTAAATCCTTTACAACCAGCACTATTAGATTTCCTAACTCTTTGTTGAGGTAATTATTACCACATTACAATGTTAGTATAAAGAAATTATTTTCCTCTCTTTAAAAAAAAATAAAACAAGTTGAAAAAGAAGAAAACCAGACAAACCACCAAGGCAAGAGGAATCATATGTTTGCAATTTTTGGCATAATATATCCAAATAATAAAGTTCAAGTTATTGCAATAGTACCCCATTAGTCTATCGTCTAAATATGTAGTTGAAATCATTATTTTAACTGGACTCATCATCTGATTTGTGGGTTTTCTTTATCTTTTTTATGTTTCAACCAATCAATACATGCTCAAAATCTGATGATGAATCAACCTTGGAAAATAATGACAATCATATATTGATACAAAAGATTGATTTGGAACAGCATCAAAATAAAAATGTCATAGCATTAATATTTTTAATAGGGTGTAAGGCTTGTAAGCTAATTGTTTTAAAAACTTGTATGGTCTCTAGAACCTTAACAAATTTCTAGGAATACTAATGTAATTTATCCAAAAATATATCAAACAATCAAACGTGTGTTATAGGATAGTTTGAAATCGACTTTTTGGTGAGTTAAGGGTGAAACAACCACTAAGTGCTTTCTTGTCTTTCTTAAGTTTTATCCTTATCGATCTATTTTTGTTGGTAGATAGTAGGGCTCACTAAAAGAGAGCATCATATCTTTAAATAAGCTATTATAGTCCCATATCTTATCTAGCTTATATCTATTCACTCCACTGCATAATGAAATATTAATGATGGGTAAATATTTAAAAAATACAATAAAGATTATCTAGGATGGTTATAGTTTTAGTTTATAAGACATTTTGTCAAAATATCATCTTTCAAATGTACGTAACGTAACTGTGTTGGAATTATTATTTATTTTAGTAAAACAAAAGCTAAAAGAAAAATAAAAGACTAAAGACAGAAAATAGGTGAGACTTTTCTATTAACGGCCATGTGTGTAATAACTTCCACATTTACACTCAGCCCTACACATATCAACTAACCACAAACAAAACCTAAGACCAAGGCATCATACATTTACACTCCGCAGCAGCCGCCTTCCCGTTCTTTGCCCTACGCTTATACACTTCCGATGATGCTTTCCGAATTCTTCGACCAATCAATCAATTTCAAAAGTGCATTTCAAATAACATTAATTTATGTTAAAATTGTTGTAACTTAGTGGTATGAATTATATCATACCATATTTTATGGTACTAATTTTTATTTTATAAATTGTTTCATATTTTATTTATTTAGTGTTATTATTATTTTTATATATAGGTATCGCAGGTGCCATCTGCAAATATTTTATAAAAGGGCGTTAAAATTTGTTGGCCACTTGTTGAGGCTGTGATGCTTCTGATCGGGCCGGGCCAGGCCAGTCTTCCGGAATTCTTCCAGCATCTACAAAGAGTATAGATAAAAATAAATTGATAAAATGCCAAAAATCAAAAGGCCAATGGAGAGGGTGTATTTCGAAAAATGCATTTCAAATAAACATCGATTTTCGCTAAAATTGGTGGACTAAATATTGATATCCTAACGTGGACAGACCAAGTTCGGTTCGCCCTACTCCAAAGTTGTAAGATTTAATGGGCAGAAAAATAAAATAAAATAGAGAGAGAGAGAGAGAGAGAGAGAGAACATCAATTTCACAATTCAGTTGTATATGAAGTGATATTATCAGTTCCAAAACATTAATGAAGTGATATTATCACCTTCGCACTTCGAACATCCTCCAAAGTGGCTCCCAGTCCTCTTACCAGAACATTAACGTTTAATGCTTTGACCTGGTCTTCTTTTTCTTCTTCCCACCTGGTCTTCTTTTTCTTCTTCCCAATGCAGGAAGGGATTTAATGGCTCTATGGCGTTCTGCGTAAGGGCCATCGAAGTCATGAAAATGACCACAATCGGTTATAGTTAGATGACACGGCACCTCCTCATCCACTTCAGGTATACTTTCTAGGGATACACAATCCGAAAGGGACAATTCCTCCAGCTTCTTCAACCTTGATAGATCAGGCAATCGTTGTATGGAATCACAGTTATGCAATGATAATTCGTGCATGGACTTCAAATCCCCAAGACCTTCAATGTCTACTAGAAGTGGGCAATCTAGAATTTCCAGCCGTTGAAGCTCCTTTAAACAAGACAGATTGGATAGTCTCTCAAGGGATTCACAACCCCACACGTTTAGAGTATGGAGGCGTTCAACGCAATCAAACTTAATCTCTTTTAACCGGCAAAAAATAAGTGCCAAAGTAGACAGATTACTCGAGCTGGATAAAGATTGCCAATCAATCGGTGACTCGACATACCACAAACACAGTTCAACGAGACTTGATGAAGGACGAAAGTTAAGGTGTAGGTTGAAACAGCATATCTCAAGCGATCGAAGGCGAGGAAAGGAACTCACTTCAGTTGGAGGCAAGATGAAATCGGGAAGAATCAGTTCCAAATCCTCTAATTTGGTCAACCTCACTAGCCACTTCATTTGGGGATTTTGGTTACACCGTGACAAGGTCCAATGCGAATCTCCACTACTTTCAGTGTTAATCAATGACAGACTAAAGTGGCTCCCAGTCCTCTTACCAGAACATTAACGTTTAATGCTTTGACCTGGTCTTCTTTTTCTTCTTCCCACCTGGTCTTCTTTTTCTTCTTCCCAATGCAGGAAGGGATTAATGTTTAATGGCTATATGGCGTTCTGAGTAAGGGCCATCAAAGTCATGAAAATAATCACAAGAGATTATACGTAGACGACAGCTACTCAAATCCCCAAGACCTTCAATGTCTACCACAAGTGAGCAATTTCCAATTTCCAGCAATTGAAGCTCCTTTAAACAAGACAGATTGGATAGTCTCTCAAGGGATTCACAGTTCCACACGTACAGAGAACGGAGGCGTTCAATGCAATCAACCTTAATCTCTTTTAACCGGCAAACATAAAGTTTCAAAGTAGACAGATTACTCCAGCTGGATAAAGATTGCCAATCAATCGGTGACTCGACATACCTCAAACACAGTTCAACGAGACTTGATGAAGGACGAAAGTTAAGGTGTAGGTTGAAACGGCATATCCAAAGCGATCGAAGGCGCGGAAAGGAACTCACTTCACTTGGAGGCAAGATGAAATCGGGAAGAACCAGTATCAAATCCTCTAATTTGGTCAACCTCACTAGCCACTTCATTTGGGGATTTTGGTTACACGGTGACAAGTTCCAATGCGAATCTCCACTACTTTCATTCATCAATGACAGACTAACTAAATTAGTCATGTTTGAAAGATCAGGTACTCGGTGCCACTCTAATGATGAAGAATTGACGTACAAACGTAATAAACTTGTAGGAAGATTCAATAATTCTTGGGGCTCATGAATCCCATGCAAAGAAAGAGTCTCAAGATAAGAAAGCTGCTTCATAGTTGTGGGCACTCTACTGATAGCAACTCCCCCTAATTTTAGGATTCTCAACTTGGACAAATTTCCAATTTCCTCGGGAAGATTACCATCCATTTGGTTGCCCCCATTAGCTTCTAAACGCTCAAGATTCTCCAGCTTCACTAAACTCTTCGGTAGCATTTTTATTTTAGTGGAGGAAATTTTGATCACCTTTAATCCTTTAAGGTTTCCAATGGTTTCAGGCAAAAATAATATTCCTGAAGAGTTCAAATTTAACTCTACCAATGACTCTAATCCCCCAATAGTGTCTGGTAGGTATTTAATTGGACAGCACATCATCCTCAAAACATTCAAACTCTTGAGGTCTCCAACAGAATCGGGTAACTCTTCTATTCCCGACCAGGATAAGTCCAACTCTACTAGCAACATCAGTTTCCCAATTGAGGGATGCAATTTTGTAAGTCCACCAATGCCTATCTTCAACACTTTAATGGACTTAAGATCTCCAACAGAGCCTTGTATTAATTGAAGTTGTGGTGGCCGAAAAGAGATACTTGAGATTTCTAACCGTTTTAGCTGCTTTAACTTGTTCATGGGTATGTCAATCTCTTCCAGATTGACGCAACATCTAATTTTCAATATCTCCAGTTGCACCACAGCAGAGAAGTTAGGTATTTTCCTTAGATGTATGCAATTTTCAAAATGCAGAACTTTCAAATGTTTGGATTCCTACAGAACACATACATTGCATTAGAGCTGAAAAGTAAATGTCATTCAATATTGACAAGACGAAAGACAAATAGAAAATTTCTAATAAGATTAATACCTTAAATGCACCCAGCCACCCAATCTTCCTCAATATCAGAATTTTTCATTTTAAGGATAACTAAGTTCTTGAAACTTAGGTTGGTTGCTTCTAATCTTCGTGGACAATCAAACCAGGACAACCATCTAAGCTGTTGAAGAATATTTTCAAAGTCTCCCTCAAAGTTCCCACCTTCCAATTCAAGGAACTTTAGGCTGTTTGTTCTTGCAAAATCCTCACGTACAAATTGATACTCAGCAGCTTGCATCCCAAGTTTTATTGCTATGACATTCTGACCTACCTACAATTGGCAGTTTAAATAGAGCAAATGGAAGAGTCAGAAAGTTAAAATTTGAAACTAAAAGGAAGGGAATAGTTGCAAAGATGATGATAAATTTACCTCTTGATTGTTTAGTGCATCTAATGCACATTCTGGAGACCATAATCTGCTAGGTTTTATAGAAAATTGGCTTTCAAGGCACAGCTTTTCTGGTTGGGCAATTGCCCTTCCAAAATCTCTCAATTGATCATGCATCCATAATCTATCATAATCAAGCACCTTAATCAAAGACCTCCTCACTAGAATTTTAATACTACATTCAGGGTAGAGTTTGCAAGCCTCCCAGAAATAAAATGGATAGGTCTTCTCTTTATCATTGAAGAAACACGCAATATCAAGGAAAACCTGTTGCTGCTCATGGTCTAATGCCTGGTAACTTATCATTAACGTTTCTTGGACATCCTTATGAGGAGCCTCCTTTAGTTTCATCAATCTGAACTCCCATATTCCATCATCTTGCTTGTAAAGTGATGAGCCAATGACTTGGAGCGACAATGGAAGTCTGCCTGTAGTGTCAACAATCTTAGTCGATATGTCGTAGAACTCAGGTGGTGGCTCATCCATTTCGAAGGCATGCCGACAAAAAAGTTGAAGAGCATGGTGACGTTCCATCTCTCGCATGTCATAGAAACAATACTCTTTATCGTCTTTAGATGGCAAGAACGGTGTTCCTCGTCGTAATTATAATTCTACTCGTGGGACCAAACCAGAAGGACCTGGCTGCTAGGTTTAAGAGCTGATCTCGCTTATCCACATCATCAAGGACAACAAGGACGTTTTTATTACATAACCTTTTACTGATCATGGAAATGCCACCGTCAATATCAGAGACCTCGGAAATATTAAGATTGAGGGTATCTAATAATAACTTCTTCTGTGACTTTACCATGTCATCCACACTTGTTGATCTCCTAACATCTTTAAGAAAGCAACTACCTTGATAATGAGAAGAGATTTTCTTGAAGACAGCGTTGGCCAGAGTTGTTTTTCCGATTCCACCCATGCCATGTATCACGATAAAACGTACACCAGGAGATCCTTCCTTTAACAGCTCCATAATATCTTCAACCGGCTTTTCAATCCCAACCAGACGATCAGGTAAACTAGTAAGAGCTTCACTGGCGGTGAGCTTACTGAGAACCTCTTTGTTGATGAGATCCGCAAGTTTAATCAGGCTGTCATAAGTATGAAACAAGAACACACATGTTTCAGTCCAAACAAGGTAAATAAACCTGAAGAGATCATTACAAGGTGAAAGATATATGAACATTACCCGTGATCCTTCAAGTTCCATCCCTTGATTGTGGTGACCTTCCTGAGCGCGTCTTCCCATGGCTTCACTTCATCTTCACCTAGCTCGTCCTCGTGCTTTTGCAAAGCAGTGGAGTACATTTGCGATCGAAGTTTGACGTCTTTGCTAACATCGACGTCGTAGAAAATGGGTAAGATTGTTTTCTTTGTGTCACTGCTCGAATAAGTTTCCCAGCAATCTATAATTTTTGCAAGTTCACGGAGGCACCACTTGCTGGAAGCATAGTCTTTGGAGAAAATGGGGATGTAGATGCTTGAGTTCGTGATTGCTGCCAACAGCTCTCCTTCGATCACTTCACCTTTTCGGATCTCTTCATCATCCAGGAACACGCGGAATCCAGCGTATGTCAAGCTGTGATAGAGAGCGTCGGCGACAGTAGAGCGGCTGTCGGGTCCTCGGAAATTGAGGAACACATCATAGGCCCTGTCTGATGCATGGTCAGTTGTGACCTCACGTGTGGTTAGGGATGAAGAGGCTTTGTGTCGTATGAGCGGGCGAGATAGAGAGCGGTCTGCTTCTGGGTTTTGTTCCATGTTGGATCTGATCAAAGAACTCTCTGGAATGCCTCCGAGAACCAAAGAAGCAGCAGTATGCGGATGGATTTAATCTCAATGTTGATGATATAATATCTATACATGGATTTTAATAGAAAATGCTTGCGACGTCCGCGTCTCTTGTCACGACATTTTACATCACCAAATTTAAAGCTTTTTCATCTCACATCCTTCCTTCCTATTTCCATGTGTTCCCACCATCTGTTCCTTTCATGAGCTTCCCTTCTTTGACTGATGGTTCAAATAGTTACTAGGACTTGCTACCCAAAACAAAAGGGGTCATTTTTCATATTTCTTACTTTATCATTTTATTTCTTGATAGAAATATTAGGAAATGAAATGTTATACCATTCCCGGAAAAGAAAAGGCATGAGCAGCAGCAAATTGCTATGGATTTCTTTATTTACAGAATATAGAAATCATTATAATTTTGTAATTTACTTGTAATAAATTCTTAAAACTAAATAATTGATTTGATCTTCATTTGTCGTGTGTGTATATAGTTTTTTTTTTTTTAATGTTCCTATATACTTTCGATTATACATTTATATGATCATTGAGAGTAAGATATGATTTAATTTTATTAATATCTTTTTTATTATATTATTAGCTCTAAGTAGAATGAAAAAATGTCATTAGTAACATCAAATAAACATTAATAGTCCTATATTACTATTTGATAATTAGAAAATCAATAATAAAAATTAAATAAATTATATCATACAATATTTTATGCTACTAATTTTTATTTTATAAATTGTTTCATATTTTATTTATTTAGTATTATTATTATTTTTATACATAGGTATTGCAGGTGCCATCTGCAAATATGTATATATAAAAGAAGCTTCCTATATAATTCTTTTGTTATTTTGAGGAAATTTCAAGGCAATAAGCAACCAACCCCAATGCCTTTTCCTTTTAGAACGACAGAGGAAAATGGACTGATTGTGGGCCCCTTTGATGAATCGAGCGGATCATTGCTGTCGTGTACGGGAACGATGGAGGGAGGGTGAGTCGGTGACAGCTGACAACTGATAAGATGATGGGTTAAGTCAAGAACCGTACGTACGCAATCTGTCTCATTGGCCATTGCAGAAATGAGAGAGAGTTTTGCGTCTAGAGCGTCCCATTCCGAACGATCCATTTCAAACTTTTTAGCTTCCTTATTAATATTTTAACAACCCCATTTTAAGAAATTTTTAATTTTATATCTAAGGATCTTAAATAATCATTTTTTATATTAATTTATATTATTTAAATGACTCATATAATAAAATTTATACACAAACATGTTAAAAAAAAAAATTTTAAGTAACAACTTTAAGGGGTCTTCTTTTAGCCTAGGAATTGATATCAAGGATCTATTAATGGTGATGTTTTTTAAGTGTGGGAAAGAAAAACAAACATTAATGGAACTAATAGGTTGTTGCAATTATTAATGATTGTAAAAATTTATTATTTATCTTTTCATATTATCAAGTAAATGTAAGTTATTCCTATCAAAAAGATAAAAACCAAATATAAATAATTATTTCTTATATACTTCACTTTATGTTTTTTCCTCCCTCTCTCTCTCATCACACTCTTAATTCTATGTAACAAAAACGATTTTCACTCTTTTTTTTTTTTTTTAATTTCGCACATATTGTAAGGATGCATCATACACTAGTTACTATTAAATGAATCCACTTTACTCATTATCTTATTGAATGGTTGCTCTTCTCTCTTCTCTAGTAACTATCAACTCCATACACACACACACACTCTCTCTCTTCTCTTTCTTTATTCTCTATAATAAAAACTGTTCTGAACTCTTTTTTTAATTTTCACACAGGCAATGTGGGTGCATCATATACTAATATCTATTATTATAAAACTATATTTTATTATCATTATCTACTAAAATAGTATTAATATCATTTCCAATTTATTTAAACACATAATATACTAGTATTAATAATTTCTTTTCAGTGAGAGGTTGGAATCTGGTTTGATTTGCGTCAAAGAATTACAATGTGATCAGGGCAAAGGATGAGCTTGAGTACTTAACGCATTCGGCTTAGTTTCATCTCACAATATCAAAGAAATTAGAGAGTTTTCCCTAAATAAGGAAAGATGCTTTTCTTTTTCTTATATATATTATAACATATTGAATTTCTTTTACGATTATTCTAGCCATAAGATAATACACAAATCCATGGTTGTTTTACTATTTTCAAGATTATTTCATGTTTAGCAATTTATTTGAGAAAAAAAATTACATGAATACAAATTGTATGAAAAATATTACAATAATATCATATATGTATTACAACTTCAATTTAAGATAGAAGATTATACCATAATTATCGCCACTTGAAACAACGATATATACCCAATGTTATGTCACCATTATATAATGCATACATGGCCTCTTTAGTCATCCTCACATTTGATTTTTAATCAAATGAGACCAAGCCTCCCCTTCATTCTTGCCTAATGATCTAGTCGACATTTCCGTATAATTACACCATGGCGGTTGCCCATCTCTCCATTTCCTTCTTCTAGTTGCCCAACAAATGAAGCTCCAAGACTTACTATGCTAACACCCTTTCTCCCTCGCATACCCTGAACAACAAACTAAAACACTCATATACATTACCACATTTGGTATTCCTTGTTCTTCCATGTCTTCGCAACAATTCAATGGACATCATCAACACTTTCTAGCCAAAGGACACATCTAGTACCATCATCCATCATGATCTCTTTTCCTCCTTTCTTTTTTTTTTTATCTTCTTCCAATCTTAAGAGTTAACCTAGTTATGAGTCCATAATGCTGCTACGACTTGGTCTTCTTTTTCTTCTTCCCAATGCAGCAATGGATCTTCCTTCACTAATCAAGTGCCAATAGCTGCATAGAACTAGCACACGTCTAGTAGCCAACTATAAATGTGATACAAACTTATATCGCCAACTGTAGATGCGATAAAGCTGTATTGCAAGGTGCCTCAAATGATATAAGAGTCCTCCTAACTGTGAATCCAGCCCATCATTACATTGTTGCCTCTACATGCGACAAATATATTGTGAGTTCTAAATGTGTTATATCATTGGCATTTTTGTAATTTTATTTTTGCTTAATTTGTATTTTTATAGTTTTTTTTAATTGATGGTAGGCATGTACTCCACCCATTTTTTTCATTACTTTTTGCTTTTATGATTAGTCTAGTAATAAGGCAGTATAAGTACACATCAAACCATGGTGGTTTATTATTTTCATTATTTTTCACTATAATAACCATACTATACCTATTGTTGCACGAGCTAAATCTAGGCCGGTAAAAATTGCTCCTGCAAACATTAAAAAAACATATCAAAGGGACACCAGGGGTTGCTTGGTACTGCCACTCCGGTGCTTAAGTTAGTTCGTAGATAAGACTAAGGCTTATACAAACAGAATGCTAGATAACTTGCTTTTCTATCTGTACTTGATGTTTTTCTATTCTATTTCCTATATTTATAGGGTTTTAGTATTGTACCAAGATAGTTAGTATAAGGCTTGCTACTAGGTGCGAAGATGGTTCTCGAGCTGATAAGTCTAACTCAGTGGAGTGTGGCCGAGCTATTGATGTCCCCCCACTCATGACGTGTGACTAGGACGTCTACTATAGCCAAGAAAGATGAGGACACTAGGGTAAGGACTCGAGGTCAAGCTAGGTTGAGGTCGAGCTAGTAGTCCCAACAACCTGATGAGCTCATAGAAAAGTTCCGAGGTGAGGGCTTGAGGATGAGTCCAGCCTTACAACGCATAATTGAGGTGTTATGCTCTTTGAAGCCTCAATTTCGGGATATACCAAGCTGCCATCTCCTTGGGTTTTCAATGGCTATTAGGTTTTTTGAACCCAAGAGACCAAGTAGGCCTAGGTTAGATTTTACTGTCAACATTTGTCCTCCCACTCTCGTTGTGAGAGTAAAGAGAGTGTAAACCCATGAAGTTGTTGACTACAAAGAGTCCATCTTGGAGCGAGCTGCATTTTCCGTTTTAGCTGCATCCCCATTTAGTGATATTTTTCTGCAAGGACCGTTAGATTTCCAATGCGTAGTGTACCTAATATGCTTCGTAGTATTTGAACGAGTACAACATTTTTGAGAGAGCTAATGGATTTGAAAGGTCCTGACAATCATTACATCCGGGCCTCACAATTGGGGTTGTTGGTCATGACGTTAGGACCGTGAGGCCTATTGACAGGTCATGAGGGGTCTAAGCTTTAGTGTTTCCTCCTTTCTCCTATGAATACTAATCTTCCGCAGGGATTTTCTCATAACATTTTCCATACTTCATTGAAAAGGTTACCAAACGCCTTTCTTGTGTTCTACTTCAAAACGTTCTCTAAGTTTCTTTAACAATGTCAAGCTCAAGTACCTTCACTACCCAATCTTTTCCCATAACTTGGTCGGCAAGGTTAAACGGTTTACCCATGAGGTGTAGAGAGAGGAGGGAGATACCGCGTCAAGGTCATAGGGTTTGGAGTTGAGTAACAGGCAAGTTAGAGAATGCAGGCTTAGCTTCTGTTAGCGGACGTGAGTAGAGGTCGGGCAGATCCCTAGTGTCGACAATGAGGCACCGAGGTGCTTTTGGTACGCTTTCCTATGCTATTGGGCAGCGAAGTGTATCGAAGCCTGATAGACGTGTATCCTTTCGATGGTCTAGAGAAGACAAAGGTCGTTCGCTTGTATTTGGAGGAGGCCCGAAGTGATGCCCGGATGGCGACTACAAACGGGATCTACTGTAAGTTGTCCAGGGAGGAGATCATAGCTATATTTGAGCAGGAGATGCACGATGCTCCTCAGGAATAGGTGATCGTGAAGCTTAAAAAATTAGATCACTTGTGCTTCCTTGGTGGTTGTCGGTTTGTCTTGTACAAAAAGGCATTCGAATTTGGGCTGAGGATACCTTTCTCTCCTTTTTAGAAAGAGCTTTTTAATTACCATCATTTGTGCCCAACTCAGTTGCTGGCAAACGTCTGGCGAATACCAGTAGCCTTCAAGGTCATCTGTCTCAACATGATGGTGCGACTTACCTTGGTCCTATTTTGCTAATTTTTCCTTTATAAAAGATCGTCATAGGGATAGTGGTACTTTGCTAAGCAACCTAAGTATCTACAGCTTCTTACGGGTGATAAAGTCATATTTCACTTAACTTTTCATTGGTCAAATCATATTTATCTATTATATATTTTATAGAAATCATGAGAAAACGGTAATTAACTATGCTTAGTTTGATATTTTAGATCTTGAAAGACTTGTACGTACAAATAAAAGTAATTGGAAGAAGTTTCATGCAAATTTGGGAAAAAAATCAAGTAAGGCCGGCCATTATGCAAAGTAGGCCACCAACTTTCATCACAGGATAGTTTTGGCGGTGTTTCGTAAATTCAACGTATCTCTCTCATCCGAGCTTCTATTGAGATGATTTAAAATGCTACTAAAAGGTAAGAGAGGATCTTTAATTTTCATGTTTTGAGTGTGAATGATTCGAATGAATAAGGGCCAAAATGTGTCATGGAATTACTACTATTACAGTGATGGCATTCATGTTTTAGAAAATGATAGAGTTTGATAAACTGCAAATATCTCTCTTATCTGATTTCTTTTTATGTGATTTAAAATACCATGGTTAGATAATAGATGGATCTACGATCTTCATTTTGAGTTTTGGCTAATTATGACAAAATGAAGGTTGAATCTTCTTGAAGTTACTGCAAGTACAGAACATAAGTAAGATTTGCAGCTCGATACTGTTTTAGTAAATTTGACTCTCATTCGAGGTTCGTTTGATATGATTCATGATCCTATCGAAAGAGGAGAGAAAGATCTACAACTTTCATTTTATAAGTTTTGGCAAATTTAATTGGAGTAAAGTGAAAAATCACCATGAACTTTCTGTACGCAACACTGCCTCCAAAGCGGGCAGCTATCCGGTTTCGAAATAATTTTTACAATGTACATTGATTACTTGAAATTCTACACTACCAACGTTGAACCGGAGTACACTCAAAAATGCTTTCAGAAATCAATTTTTAATAAGAAGGTCGGTTAATTTTAATCTTTACTGCTGGTGTACAGTGCTAGCCTATGTGTCATGTGTCCTTTCATATATATATATATATATATATTCTCTTGTTGTATCATTTGTTAAGAGAAGGAGCCCTAGGCATGAACATAGCTCCTCTCTCCATTGTTCCTTGATAGAATTAGGGCATAGAACACTAGTTTTCTTTTCTTGTTGATTTGAATAAGGATTCCACACCAGATTAAAGTGGAAGACATCAATTGTGTTTGGATTCAAGAACAGGATTCCATTGACAAGGTTATTTTGTTCTTTTTCTTATATTCACTTATTGGATGATGTTTGATACTTGTTCCTTTAACTTGAATTAGGGTTTTGAGTTATGAATCTGGATTATTTAATTGATGATCCATGTCATTCATTGATCATTTGTATGTATTTGAGTCGTTGATGTTATTTCACAGATTAGGAATTTTAGATTTAATCTGGAATTCATGATAGATTAGGATTGTAATTAGAAAATTCTTTTCTAATCGTTTTTATGAATATCTAATTTGGATTATAAATCACATAGGGATACAGACTAAAATTCCATTAGGGCTTGGTAATTTACAAAAATTAGTCGATTGATCACTTTCCTAGGAATATGGAATATTTATTGGTTAATTTAGGATAATTACTTACTTTGGAAAAAATGAGTGGTTATCTGGTGCTTAATTGATTGAAATACTGGACTCATTGACAAATTGGATTTGCAATTACATTTCTAATTGATAGCATACATTGACTGATTATTCATATTTGATGGCTCATAACCTAATCAATTACAGGTGTTGGAAATCCTAAATTTTTGTAGATTAGTCTTAAATCAAAAATTCAAAAATATTTTCTTTTGATTTGCTTAGCTACATTTAGAACTGATATAGTTGATAGCTAGCCCTCACTCTCCGTGGATTCGACTCAATATTCACTGATATATTATTGCTGCACATGCACACGTCATACTGATTGGTTAATATATGCTTGTTTAAAGGAATTTGAAAAGAAACTAAAATGAGTTTTAAAAAGCACTTATAGAGCGTGATCACCGAGCTTATCAGTTCAAATAGGTCTGATTAGAAGCGTGAGTTCTAGATAGTTAGGCTGGAGGATTGTGTGCAATAGAGATGATGTTCCTATATTATCTATTTTTATTTTTGCAGATTTTTGAAGAGTATTTAATTGGTATGAAAGTGGTGGGCTAGAATTCTTTTGTTGTCTTCCATGGTGATTACCAAGTTTTGTGCTATTTCCAAAAAAGAAAAATGGTTTGGTGTAAGCAAACCATTTTGGTATGCTATTTATGGAACAACGGAAAAAAAATAGATAATAGGAATGAAATTATTGTTATTTGTACAAGGAAAGGATCCTATTCTCTTTTCTCTTTCTAATTTCCATCATGATTTGACTCTATCAAATTCAATTTTTATTAAAAAAAAAATTTCAAAAGGACGTTGTGTTGTGCTGGGTTTGGCATTAAAATGGCAAAGCATGTGATTTGGATTTTATGCTACGGAATTGGGTGGGCTTTGCAATGATGTGGGAAAAAGAATGGGCTAAACATGTGTCATCTTATAAGTTTAATGTGGCATTTACCTTTAATTGCTTTTTTTTTTTTTTTTTTTTTTTTTTTGTTATCATGTCAATAGCGGACATTAAAAAAATGTGGGGCCTGCGTTATTTTCACAGAGCTAAGGTGCCGAATCCACCCTTTAAAAACTTTAAAAAACTTGGACTATGTTTTTTTTTTCCTTTTCTTTTTTTTTTTCAATTAACCTTGATCACAATGTACCAAAACATATTATTTACCACTAATAGTTGTTAGTAATTATAACCTGTTGTGATTTATGTGATAATAGTATTAGATAATTCTAAAACCTTAATTACAACACATATTGAAAAAATAATAAAAATACTTTTTTTTTGTGAATTAAACACACCTTATTTATAAATTTGCATCATTTATTTATTAATATTAATTTGTTGTTATTGTTTGTTGCTGTTGTGTTTTGGAGGGGCTGCTTGATTTGGGTCAGCTGCTGCAAATGAAATTGTATCGACCGCAGGTGGCATCAAACATACATTTACAATGTACTCTAATTATGAATTTTTATGATGGAAAAATTAGATAAACATTTTCAGCTTTTTTACAAAAATATGACTTCTTTTCTTTTTTACAATTATTTATTGATTTTAATTAGGAACTTGTGTAAATAATAAATTACAGTATTGCACTACTCATATTATCAAAATTAATATTAATTAATTAATGTAATAAAAATGGAGGGAAAAAAGTCAAAAAACAGACAGAAAAAGAAATCCCATCTTTAAAATTGGTCCCTTCCTATCAAAATAAAGAACCTACATTTCTCATGAGTTGAAATAAATAATTAAAGGGATAATGTCAAAAATAGTAAATGAGCTTTCGTAAAATATTTTAATAAGATATCCAAAGTTTAGTTATAAAAAATTTAGTACTTAAACTCTTGTGAAAAGTTTAATAAGACATATGAAGTTTGGTCCATACTGACCTAAACCAAAGAATTACCCTGCCAATGAGCACCATTAACTGCATGAGTCAAATGTAGTAATAGCATTTGTTACTGCTGAACAATAATAATAACGCATAATTCCATACCGATATATCTTATGACTAGCTATAAAGACTTCAAAAAAAGCCATAATTTATTTTTTATTTTTTATTTATATATATATATTTTTTATTTTTTTGTTTCTTCCTTTTTATTATTATAGGCAGAGTAGTCCATAATCTAGCAGCCTTGTTGGACATCCTAGGGATAAAAATAGGACGGCACAAGGATTATTGGAAAGAAACACAACCATTGCATTTAAAGACAAAGACTCCAATGTATAACAGAACATTTTGCTCTAATTGAACAACACTGGTCTATCACACTTCATCAAACCATCAAGTTCCAACCAATGGATTATGCAAAAAACACACATTAACATAACATATCTTTTATTCTGAGCCAACTCTATAGTCTGAATCCCATATAAGAATAAATCTCCAAACCATGCCTCAAATCTTCTGCATATCAACCACCTTCTTCCAAGAATCCCTGCTTGAAATCTCCTTCCACCATCGATCCACATTCTTCCTCGAACTAAATAACTCTCCCTTATTCCCCACAGTCACCAAATATTGAGTGTTAGGCAGGTGCGATAAATCTGCCAATGTGAACTCATCACCAGCCAAATACCTGCTACTTTCCAGCCTATGATCATACACGTCAAGGACCTTGCACAGCTTCTCTTCATTCTGTTTTATCACGGCTTCATCTTGTTTGATGTTCATTCGAGGGGCGAATGCAAGCTGGAAAACCAAAGTGGAGGAGGGTGGATTGTAGCTTTGTCCTTCAGCTTCAAGCCATTGCTCTATGGATGCTTTTGCTAAGGGGTTTGTTGCATAGAGAGATTTATTTCCCCTGTTGGGATGTTTCTCGCAGATGTAGCGACAGATAGCTCTTGATTCTGGAGACATAATCAATATATGACAACGTCAATAATGAATCATCAACAACATAGAACATAAATCAGAAAAGAAACCGAAGAAGGGATAGAATCCAAGCGCCATTACAAAACCCTCCACTGTGATTGGTAATTCTTCACAAAAAGCAAACATAAGTTAGACAAATCCAATCTTTAACTAAGAATTCAAACTGCGGTCACGATTCAAACTATGGATTGAATATGGAACTAGATCACACAATGTGAAATGCAACTCAAACTCATTCTCAAATTCTGCAAAATCCAAACAGCTTAAATCCATTCGATCCAGAAACCTTTCAGCTTTCTCCTAATAGCTAAAGATAACACAAGAAGATCATCCTCCAAATCAAAGACAAAATGCAAAATAAACCAACTCAAGACTCAAGAAGTGACACTTATATTAACATATAACCAAAATAACTTTTGACACCACATAATGATGTAAGATGGGATCAAAAACTGCTGATTCATACAAAGCTATCAACCAACCCAGCCAGCAACTAAAGCTGTATCCACTACAGTGAACTGAATGCAAAATACTGGCATGATTCAATGCCATGGTATCAACACGGTACCAAGGTAAACCCATGTGTTAACAACAATCTTAGATCCGGAAAAATCAGCTTATTTTTCAATTTTACGAGGCTTTATATCGAACATGCTACCTTAAGAAACATTATAAGTAAAAATTTTCACTGACCCAGGGATATGACCGTAATTGGATTAACGACATAGCACAAAAACCAGACCATTAAGTTCATCAAATGGCCAATATAACAGTATAGCATATATGTAGGCAAAAATTCCAATTCTTGACCTCCATTTTTATAGTAAGCAAAACCCTATTTAAAAAGCCAACGCCGTGTCAAGTTAGACAATAAACCCACAATTTCTTATCCTACTCTTAAATAAGAAAAGAATTAAAACAAAAAATAAAATAAACAAATGAAGGAAAGTCGGTAAATACTTATAAAAATTATATATAGGATAGGAAAATGTGAAAATAAATTACCAAAAAGAGAAATGCTCTCGTCCTGGAAAGCAGGTACTTGACCAAATGGCTGTCACATTACAAAACAATTAAAAAAAATTAATTTAGACCATAAAATATAAAAGTTCCAACTTACTCAACACATATAGTGATAAAATAATAAACCATAATTTAATTTTATAAATAAATTAACACCTACACGACTAAAAATATCAAAATTATATGCACATCGAAATTCTACCCAGAAAAATGTTGAAACTAGAAAAATTTTCAACCAGTGCAGCGTTAAAGTCAATCTTCTTTATCAATTTACAATGGTAATTAATACAAAATAAAGAACATAAAATCAGATGATTAATCCATCTGAAAAAACGACTGTAATATAAACGAAGACAACATAGTAGGCATTATTAGGAAAAAAATAAAAAATAAAACCGACTAAAAACCAGCAAAAAAAGAGAGACAGGGGTTTTGAGAAGGACCTGGATCTTGAGATAGTCGAGATTCTTGTGTTCACGTTTGGCCATATTGACAGGAACAAGCTGAAACTCCACATCTTTCTCAATCAGACAAACTAGAACTCTGGAAACTGCTGTGGATAATGGCTGTCCGTACACTTTAACTGGAGCTGCCATTTTCTTCCCCCACTCGCAAATACTACCACCACTATAACTACTCAAAGTGTAAGGCGATGCCTACCTATGCTTTTCTTGGCTAAGGTTCCAGTTAGGTAGTTACCACTCCTATTTATAATGTTTGAATTTCACTATTGCCTTGGGGGAAAAAAAAAATTCGAAATCCTTACTTCCCAATTTTATTAATTTTCACCAATTTACGGAGTGAGTAGGTGAGACTTTTTAATTGTTTTAGAATACTATTATTCTAATGGCATCTTTCTTCTTTTAATAATTTTAATTATTTATTACACATAATAGTATAAGTGAATTTAATAAAAATTGACAGGCATTTACTTCCTTATAATGATAATTGTATTGTAATCTTATTTTATATGAATTACTATTATGGTAATTAGTTAATCATTATAAAGATTAAATAAGAAATTTCTATTGTAAAACATATCAAATGATCAATTCTTAACTCAAATATATGAAAATTAATTTAATGTTGAATTTGATTTTTTAAATTCTTATTTAAATGATAAATTAATAAATAAAAATTTCATTACAGCTTAATTACTATCTAGATAAAATGATACTAAGAGATTCTAATTATGGAGATGAAGAAATCAGTATTTAGCATACATAATTAAAATTTATTAAGTACTTTATGTTATATTTATATGCTATGCAATAAAAATTTAACATATGTAATTTATTGCAATTTGTAAAAAATATGGTCGATGCATACATACATACATATATATATATATATATATTGGCAATAGAAGATAATTGATAGTTGATTTGAAAATTATTTATTCCATTGCTATATATGTGAATATTTCATTAATATATATACGTTATACATACAATACATGGCATATGATATTTGATAATTATATTCTAAAATTTATATATTTTACAAATAAAAGAAATAATTTTAGACGTCATAATAGATTTTCTAGAGCACCCATTAATTATCCTTATCAAGGGTCTGCTTTAGTCTTTAACCGTTAATGGATTTTGTTGGCCACCTTATATTATCTCTTACTTGTTCAGGTGGTGTTTGAATTGGGCCCACTGCTTGTCTACTCTACTTTTCATGAAGCCCGTTAGTTGAACCGATCCATTAAAAAAAAAAAAAAGGGCATCCTCACTTAAACCATATATATTCACATACTTTGAATATCATTAAATAGATTATTTAAACATAGATATAAGTGGAATCTTAGAAACTTATTTAATTAATATATATATAGGAAAAAAATGAAGGAAATTCGTGAGACAGTCTCAATACTAAAGATAATTTAAGAAAAATGCAAATCGGACACTATAATAAGCAATAAAACAACTCAAGAGTATCAATGTAGACCGAATATGTTGATCAGAAGTTCTTTGTAACGAATATTTAGTATTTTTATAGTATTTATTGAATTGTGTTCTTGTGTTACTTTCTTATAGCTTGAATACTACATAATCTTGATTATTATAAGTACATTTTAGTAATTGGACTAATAATCAAACTTAATATCACGGGTTAATTTTTAGATTAATGGTAGAACTACAAATTGTACATAAGAATAAAACTCTTATTATGTACAGAAAATCAAGGATTCAAAGATTACCAAAATACTTGTTGCATTACAAGACATAATTCACATTATGTATGTTTTTGTTAGAACAAACTTAGTACATGTGATATACTTGTATCTGTCCACATTACATGCCGGTCTGGCATAACAAAACTTGTAGTTTGCAACACAACTGGTAACTACAAAGAATGGATATGAAAGACTAAGGCAAAGAAATCCAGCAGCTTTTACCCAAAAAGATATTGAATATTAGGAGTCCTTTGGAACTCGAATCCATGAAACAAACAACCTACAAACTTTTCTTTACCTTGCACAAAAGAATACATAGAAACAAAGAACACTAGTTAGTATTGCATCAAAACAAAACAAATAGAATCATTTTAGTGACTATCACAGATTACACAAGATTCTTAGATAGTTTTAACAACCAGCAATAAAGCTTTGTGAATTTTATTGTGGAAAACAAAGAATCGTGAAACCCTAAAAAAAAAAAAAAAAAAAAAAAGAAGAGTCAAGTAAGAGCAGCCATACCTCCGTGTGAGTTTTGATGGAAAAGTAACGGGTAAATATTTGAAAATAGGTTTTTCAATTGAATTCTTTGGGCTAAGCCGACTTGAAGGCTTATCACCTTTTGTTCTTATAAAGCTTTTTGGGCTTATCTTATAAACCTTATGAACATTTTAATAAGCCTTGAGCTCATTTTTTTTAAGAGCTAGGCTTATGTTATAAGCTTAGGCTTGATTAAGTCCATTCACAAATCTAAATCTCAATGGAATATACAAGAAATTAGGACCTCAACCTAATTTCTTGATTGTCAAGAGTGACCCGACTATCCCATTTGTCTATCTCAAAATCATCTAATGGTGTGGAAGCATCCTCATCCTCATTTTGCACATTCTTAGCATTGACAAATTTCAAAAAAATGTTGAAATATGTTGGACCAACTCAACTGGAGATCAATACATTTAATTAACCAGGGATAAATCAAGAGTGAGTAAAAAAATTAAGTTTGATTCAATGTCATGCACATGTTCTTTGAAAATTATGTTTAAAAGTTTTCTTCTTAGACCTCTCCTAAAACCATCCTTCCATATTTCATAAGCTCGAGGCTTCTTCAAGTCGACTAGCTTGTATTTTGTATGTGATCAACCAGTTATAACAAACCTACGATGCATCAAATGAAACTCCGCTAAGAATAACAGTACTTAACCAGAATGATACCTAGATGTAAAAGGATTTGATAGAAGGGAAGCTTCCGTAAATAACACCCTTACCTTGATGTGGTTGAGTAAGCCCTACAGAAAAAGGAGATTGTTACACTAATGATTGCACAAAAGACACTTGCTACTAACATTCATTATACTATGCACTACAGAAGAGGGTACTTATATTCTTAACCAATTTCAAGCCACTTTCATGCTAGTCCAACCTTCCATGGCTACTATTATAGTCACATCTACTAATGCACAACTTAGAATTACTTTATTGATGCCCAGGGTGCAAGCTATGGGATTCGCACCTATATTGTTGCATTAGAGCGCACTTTACACAAGCGAGTTTGTTCAACTACCATAGAAAATAAAGGGAATATGATATTTTACTAGTAGAGATTTGATGGGCTTGCAACTAGAAGGAACTTGTTAGTGGTGCACCGGAGGTTGCCCAATATGACCACTCCAATGCTTAAGTTAGTGTGAGGTCGTGAGAGAACCAAGAGCAATGGAATACGACCTAGATAGTGCAAGATTAGATCAGGTTAGACCAAATGCTTTACTTTGAAGTCTTGAGTGCTATTTATAGACGATGGCCATATCAGAATGGGGGCCCACAAGATAGGGATGTAGCCAGGCCGGCTATTAACGAGTTTCTAATTCGTCCAGCCCGATAAAAACCCTATAGGGTAATGGGGCGGGTTTGGACATAGGTAAAAAACCTAGTGAGGTATTGGGATTGGATTCGGATACTACTAAATCATGATGGATACCCGACCTGTTAGTCAAAATAAAAAAAATTGTAATGTAAATACATTTATTAAATGTAAACATAGTAACTAGTTAAATTTAAAAACTAGTTGGCAAAGAAAAGGTAAATTACTATATTATACTATTATTTTGTTAGCTTAAGTCTTTAAATCTATTGAGAAAAAAAACAATAAGTAGGGCGAGTTCGAGTTGATAGTTGGACGGGTAATCGGGTGGGTGGTGGGTTTTTAAGTAAATCTTGTAGGGTGGGTTTGGATATAGAAGGAACACCCTACAGGGTTATAGAGTCGGGTTTGGTGTGTCCTGTAGTATAGTGGGTTCAGGTTCGGGTTTGAGTTCATATGACCCACTCGAAACCCGACCCAGTGGCATCCCTACTTGCTCATGTGGTATGGTCTCAATTAGTAGCTAACCAAGAGCCAAGATAGTAGATATGATCTTACATGAAGCGTAACCAAGCAAGGGCAAAACCAGTTTCTCTAACATGTTTCCAAGGAGGTTTAGAGTATCCTCCTAAAGATCTACAGAACAAAAGAGGCGTGGTGTACCTCTGAAGTATTATGGGGAAGCGATGAGATGTAGTTCAATGGTGAGCTTAATAAGAGAGGGGGACCCTTGTGGAGGAAGAGTTAGAATCGAGTCTCCAAGTACACCAAGGATACTAGGCTAATGGATAGCTGGGGTCCATGAGTTGAGACGGCCTGGAGAGCTTGATGGGGATTAAGGATGTTGTGGGTTATTTATTGTGCTAGTGTTGGGCCTACTAGGTTCTAGCCGAGTTATACTTATCAACATAGTATAATCGAAAGCTATTTTGCAACCATTGCTAGCTCCAACACTAGATGACTAGGCGATTATAGTTTAAGAAAGAAGAACTCATCTGGAAAAATCCCCTCTTTTAGGTGCAACATGCAATCCCACAGATCGACACAATCGCACTATGTAACATTGCACCAACACTCCAAGCGGAGACAATTTCGCACATTTCTTTTGATTCCATTTTATCTTATTTAACGAAAAAGGACCTTGAGAAGCAGCTTAAATAAGTGCAGACAACATTCTTTGTTGGCTTCCTCAACTTACATCTCCCATATTCTTAAAGGATTATGGAGAGACTTCTTCTTAATTTCACAAAATAACTACCTCAGTCTTAATCTGACTACTCATATCTTTTCACAAAATAGAAAGTTTTAAACTAGAGTAAATTGTAAGAGATGACCTAGAGCTCCCATTTTTAAGTTTCAGATATGCTTGTGTCTATGTTTATTAGGTTTTGTGAGATTTAGATTTATCCTTTTTCACTCTTGCAATTTCTGTCAATATACCGTCCAATAATTGAAATTACCAAAAATTTTTAAATGTCTTATTATTGGGGATCCATTTCCGGTATTATGATCATTAAAAGCTTTAAGCTGATCTCCATTAGGACTTGGGCTTTACTGCCATTAAATTTTATGACTGCGTGATACATATTACAAACATACATATATAGAGTTTCAATTATCAAAAGTTTTGCCTGTGTTTATATTTTTATATTTTTGCAGGATCAAAGAATATGAACTCAAACACGATTTTCTACAGAAATAGGAATCAATTTCAACATCAGTAATTTCCAAGAGTATCAGTGATCAACATAGAGCTTCTAATGCTACAAGCTCTTGATCCATACTACCATAAAAGTTCTAGTTCCTTCCATTGTGAACCGATTTCGCTCTGCAAAAATAGCTCAATCAGCCTATTTGCAGCTACATTGAACCCAAAGAATTGGTGACTGAATTCGAACCATGGCCTAATGAGACACTGGTATGCTTCTGATATTGACATCGAGTGGCAGCAGGCGGTATTCGATGTCGAGCTCTTTGAAAATTTTAACCATCTCCTCAACTAGGAGTGCCCTCCTAGCGTATCTTTCACCCATATCTTGGTGGTTCATTTTGTGTGTGAGCCAAACAGACATGAGAACGCTGTTCAAATTCTGGAATTCCCGCATAATCACCATAGGATCCCGCTGCCAGTGGTCACTCTTGCTCTCAATGTACCTGCAGATTCCAGGAGATCAAGAAATGTAACAAATGAACACACTGGCATGTGTGAAAATTCTCTTCTATGGTCTACGTATGGAATTGATATTGCCTCCCTACTTGTCAAATTACACCCTCTTTCTAGCAAAATATATTCCAATTATAAATAGGTAAGATAAGAGTGACAATGTTCTTGGGGAAACCTATAAATCCTCATATTCAGTACTCGGTTTTAGGTTTTAGGTAATCCAAAATTATGAGAACAGAAGACAGATTTCTGATTCAGGATTGTTGTACCTGATTATTCTTTCCTTCATGATCACAATTTTCTCCAATGGAGTTGAGATGTGGATGGAGAAATCGACTGCATCCCCCATGTCTGGACTCCGATAGTTGTTTCCGATGGGCTTTGTGGCTAAAACACTGTTGGGGACTACAATCTTCTGATTATCATACCTCAAGAACACCGTAGTGAGTATATTAATCTCTTCAACCACCATCTACAGAGCAAAACAATGGAAAGAGTCTCAGTAGATTACATAATTACTAGGTAATAAATCTAAAAGCCAATACAATTTAAACTTTTAGATCTGCTCACAATAACACTAAATCTAACAGAGAGAAGAGTAAGGGTCCCTGCATTATCATCTAATCCCCGTGTAATCATTTCCACAAAATGTGCCTTAGTTTTGTAAATTTAACCTTTTAGATCAATTGGTTACTGCAAATCAAATGACAATATCAATAACGCTTCAAAAGCTAAAATTACCCCAGCATTCTTTTACCTGAACTCCATCTATCTCGCAGCGATCACCAACATCAAATGGGTGGATAACAAATAGGAAAATGATTGCTTCAAATACTGTCTTGCAGGTGTTCCCGAAAACGAATGCCATAACCAGAAGTTGGGAGCTAATGACTAGAAGGAAATGGGTGAAGTCGGCTTGTAGTATCACAAGAGAAATTATAATGATGATGAAACCAACAATGACATTCAACATTTGATGAAGCTTGTCCACGGCTGTCTTTGTGTCATTTAGAGACAATGCAAGTGCCCTCCTCTCTCTAAAAGCATGTACCTACAAAACAACCAGAAGTTCAAACCCTCCAAAATCACATTGTAAATGGCAAAAGAAGACAATTAATGTGTATTGCTCAAGTATATATGCTGTTGTTGGGTTTTGGCCAGTTAGCTGATGATGTTTATAAATATATTAAGATTGAGCGAAAATTACAACAAAGGTTTGACACATTACCACCCAATCTTTTAGTGATTGCCAGCTGATTCCCTCACGCTCAGCGTCCGACCCAAAGAGATGTACTGTTCGGTGAGCTTCTTCTTTACTCATGAACCGCATTAAATCATCCAAATAAATGTACCTATTAGACAAAAAGATAAGTCTGAATCATCGAAATACTTACATTGTAAAACTTATGTCATGAAGATGATTCCTTGCATTGAGTCAAATTTTATTGCACAGACTAATTTATATCAAACAATTTTACCATTTTGCTTTGCTTTACATTCTTGAATCAAGAATACCTGATAGTCCTCCATGTTGTTTAATCCCATTCTTGACTCTTGGATTCCTTAACTAATTGTGACACCTTTTCATGGACTTAAAGAGAGAGAGAGGAAACTAACCAAGGCTTAGTCACTGACACCAGGGGAGATGGCTCCCTAGGGCCACCCCCTTAACTTCACAATTTTTTTAAATCAACCTTACCAAGAAATTTTTTGTTAAGAAGCTTTCAAAATGTTCGTGCAATAAAATTTGACTCTGGATTGGGGATTTCTAGGAATCTCTCAGAAATAAATGTGGAATAGGTTTTCTTTTTTTAGTCAGTAAGTACTCAATGCTGAAGCAAGACATCTAGAAAGAGACATGAAAAATTTTGTAAGGACATATACTTGCTAAGAGTTAAATTAAAAGAGTTCTCCATTTTGAAAGGAAAGAAAGATAAAATCACTCACTTTGCACCTGGCTTCGCTACTTTCCTAAATATTTTCTTAGCAGCTTTTTCAGCCTCACGCTCACTTCGTATCTCCAACAAAGCCTCATCCTCGACATTAGATTTGTTTATGTGCTCATCTAGAGTAGATAAGGACCCTTTTCGTATTACATTCATCAATCTCTTCATGTTCCAAGCTGATACATTTCTTTGGTTAAGCTTGTGCAGTTGCTCAATAGGGATATTCTCATCTTCCACATCAGACATGTTTTTGGAAAATCTCGGACTCTTTCCAATGAGAGGACTTCTTCCACTACTCCCCCTCTCTCTGCCCATCCTCAGAAGAAGAGTTTCCTTGAGATTTCTTGGGACATTAGCCCCTGCATTTTGAAGCCCTAGAACCTCCGCAAGAGCCCTTTGCTCCTCATCATAATTGCTATCAAACAAAGGCGGTCCTGATAGTGTCTCAATCACATACTGATCAAAGAGAGACTCTTGAATTCGATCAAAGAACGTATTAACATGGAAAGACATTGCCAGTACCTTAACCAGGAGTGTTTTCACAAGCCATATCACAGTACCGACCAAAATGCACACAAGAATTTTAGTCACGTATGGTAAGATCTTACTTTTGGTTTCCTTCTCAACCCTAGCATCAAATATGAAGCTCCATACAAGCAAAACGAAACCGAACCACAGGCAATTCTCCACTGCCTTCTTCAATCCATATACAAAATATAAGACCCGTTTTCGCAATATAAAGTTGCGTTCGACCAAGAATACAACCAATCTAATCACCCAACCAGACACTAAATTACCACAGATCATTGCAAAAACCAATAACTCCCATTTCCAAAGTGGAAGATCCCACAATTTTTGCCTCTCTAATACATGAATTGTAACACTACAAACAATAGCTGCAATGATCAATACAAGACTCAATCCCTGAATCAAAGTCCATATACTTAACTTTGGTCTCTTATATTCTTCTGGAATGTCATCAATATTTACATCATCCTTACGGGGGCCATCTTCACCTTTTGCAGACATGCTTGCTGAATTCTGTCAAGAAAAACATCCTTATTTTAGTTGGTTGTGGGGTTAAACTCTAGCATCCTATAAGTGCACAAGCTTCATATCATAATATTCGGAACCTGTTAAGCTTTGTTGATATATACAATCTTCACAAGAAAAAAACAGCTCATTGAAATGAATAAACTCTCTTTTACATCAAGATCGGACATAAATTCCTAATTCCTAACATCAAATTAAACAGAAGTACACTATCTTTGTGCCAACATTCTATCAAGCATTCCGCATTTAAACTGAATCATTTGACTCTATCTTAAAGTTTCTTTTATATCAAGATTGGATATAAAATCTAACATCAAAATAAAAGACAAGTACATTAGAAATACTCTATCTTTATGCAAAATTCAATAAATCAGAACAAAGGACTGAAACAGCCTATATAAAGCAGAGTACTTGATTAAATTTGTATACAAAACATCACTGGATATTAGTACTTGCTGTGTACTTAGTACTAAAACAAAACAAATAAAGCAACGCCTACTACTGATTCCAAAAATCCAGAAGTACCCCAAGTAGCTTCGATCTTTGGAGCAACTCTTCTTCAGGAGGATCCAGCAGCCTAGACTTAGTCTTATTCACAAGCGGTCTCGAGTTCCGCCAAAAGGGTGCATTGGTCTCACCGGAAACCGCCTCTCTCCGGTTGTTATCCTGCGTTACAACCACCTCTATTTCTCTAACTTGCTCACTAATATCATCATCACCAGACCGAGCCATATCTATCCAAAAAAAGCAGCAAAATGTGCGGCAATGTTTGAAGAATGAGAGTTATGTTAAAATTGTATGGTTCCGTGGCGGTTACAAGGGGAGCGGTTGAGTTGGGTGGAGAAGGGTTAGGAGAGAGCCAGAAGCAGAAATGAAGTAGTGGGGTGGAAGGGAATTTATGCAGTGAAAACAGAGTAAAGATGGTATTTTTTGAGAAGAATAGTTGAAGACATACGCTGACTTGACACATGCATGGATTTGCCACGTTTGTAATGGTGATTATTGGTCATGGAGGGAGAAAGTGAGGTTTCGAGATAGTTCCTTTCCATTATGAACAACTTTTCATTTTACTCCTTTATCTTTCAATTGATTTTTTTTTAACCCTTTTTCATTTGTGCCCTTTTAATGCCATGAAAAATGGGGAAAATTAAGAAATAGTAGATTGTTAATACATATTTTTATTTATTTTATGTACATTTGATTTTATATCTTTAAAATTATGTTTAAATCAATATACTAAGCATACAAGGCCAAGAAGCACCTTTATTAGAATGTTTGGAAGCTTAAAAGTATAATTGGAAAGATAAAAAATTAAAAAAAAAACATGGTGATGTATGCACATGAAATAAATATAAGAAGATGTATTATAAATTTGGCCTTCGTCAAGTGAAAAAATAAATTAACGTAAGAAAATATTTTTTTTTTCTTAAAAAGAAAAGAAAAAGGAAAGCTTCAACTGACTACTCAATGCACATGCAAACTAATCCATTTTGTCCTGGTAGAATTTAAATACTTTAGTATAGTTTCATTACTCAAGTACTTCGAAAAATGCATTATTTTATTATTATTATTATCCATGCCTAGTCTTTTTTGCTTTTGAATCAAACTTTCACTTTTCTACATGAAGAATTATCAATTCCTTTTTAATTAGGGTGAGCGGGTTCAAGACAATTAGGATACGAGATCTTATCCTTCGTATCCCATTCTAGATGCATGGCAAAAGTTTATACCTGAAACTTATCTTATAGCACCATGTATTCACATTATATCCCATATCCTTGTTACTTTGTGAAATTTATAATTTTTTTTTAATTTTTTAAATTTTAAATTCGAATATGTAAAATTATCTTATTTTATATATATTTATTATAAATAACAAATCGAAAGAAATTTAAAAAATATTTTTTTGTATCACAAGTTTTCCAACATATAGAACTTATTTATGTGTTACAGTTAAAATTTATCTTTCAATAAAATTGTTAAACATTTAGCAAATTCTAAAAAAAAAATAGAATCACATATGTATTAATTAGTTTTAGAGAATAAATAACACTTCTATATAACTTAAAAGTTTAAGTACATACCTTTGAAATTTTTCTAAAATAAAAATTTTGAGTTTTTTCAGAATAAATTAGTATAGGTTTTTCTAAATCACAATTTTTAAAAGGTAGTATATAGATGATAATCTTAACCAAAAGTAATTGTAAAATTAAAAATTGAGTATTATTATTTATTTTATATTATATTTTTTTTAATAAAGGACATGTTTCAAGATAGATATAGAGTACCTTAGAACCCCTATCCTTTATATAATGTAATACAGGTTGTATGGTACGTACAAGGTATAAATATCTTATACCCATATCTTATCTTATAAAAGCAAATTTCATACAACAGTATCGGTATCATATCCTGCGACCTTTAATACCTATTCAGATATTATCCAATTGAGCAAGGTATAAATAGATACCATATACAATAGACCATCGGTTCACCCTACTTTTAATCTATATGAAGAAAGAAATATATATATATATATTATATTTATTATCTATTAATATTAAACGAATACTAGTTTATTAGTGTCAAATAAATATAAACCAAAGTGAGACAATTTCTTTCCTCTCTTTCTTTCTCTTATCTTTACTTTTTATTTTTGTATTTTTATTTTCTCTAAAAATAACCGTGTTTCTCTTTTTTTCCGTACATGTAGCATGGATGCATCATACACTAGTATATATACACTGAAATGTCTAAATTTTTATGGTCAAAGTATTTTCGATTCAAATGAAAAAGTAAGATAAATGACCTTATGGATACAAAAAGCCTATCAAAATCCCTCAAATCATCCCGCCTAAGTTGAAAAACAGTTTGCTTTTTTTTTCTTTTTAATTTTTACAATATAGTTCAATTAATTCAAGACAGGGTTTGCGTTATGACTTTTAGAAAATAAATAAAGGATAATTAAGTTTGTAAGGAAAATAGTATTAATAAGGCAATCCATTAGAGAAGCGTAAAGAAAGCATCCATAAAAAATTGTCAATTCAAGATCTTATATGTGTGTGTGTATATATATTTTCCTTCCCTTATCCTTATCCTTTCCTGTATATGTTAAATTTATTTAAAGAAAATAATAAACACCGAAGGCGAACATCCCTTAAATTAGATCTAAATCGAATATACTAGACTTGATGGGATCTTACAGCCAATGTTTTAAACTGTGTTCCGATGCGTGGAAAGAGTGTAAAAAGGAATGAAAAGTTATGGAAATAAATGGAAAAATGGTGTTTGAATATTTGAAGAAAAAGTTAAAAAAAAAAAAAGAAATAGACGAAAGGGGTGAAAATAAGTAGAAAATTTTCTACATGAGACTCTAACATTGTCTTTGGTATATGGGTAGGGAAGTTGGAGCGAATGGTTGGAACTTGGAAGGAGGGGCAAATTAATGGAAATTAGATTTCACTATTTATTTATTTATTTTGATATGATATTTTTTCTGAATTTCATCATTTTTTTTTTCATCTAAAAAATGGAGAGAATAAGAAGAAAAGATTGAAAAAAATTTTCAATTACTTTTATATCCTTCTTTTTTAATTGTATTATCTTTTGTGGGTATATAAGTAATTTATTATTATATCTTATTTTATCTTTTATAATAATTAAAATTCAGTCCATTTTTCTCATCTTCATTGTCCAAACATTTGAAACATTTGGACGTATTCAAATTCTCTAATAATCCATTTCCTCCATTTTTTTTCCTTTCACAATCTTTCTTTCCTAATTTATTCCATTGTATCTTAAAATTTTCTTTCTAAAATTAAGGAAAAAGATGAGGAAATGAGTGGAAAGATATTAAAATTACAAATATACCTTAAATAATCGAAATAAAATGAAAGGTAATCTAGTGCATCTCTTATTTTAATTCTTCTCATTTCCATTTTACATCTCCTAACAAGGTAAATATTTCTCTTTTTTCAATTTCCTTTCTTTTCTTTATATATCCACAACTTTCTACTTTTTTTAAAGATCGCTAAATTGAGTCCAAACAAAAATCTCTTCTTTATTGTATATGTATTTCGTCGGCATCTATAACCTTCCTGATTCATTGGGGAAAAAAATTCAATTTATTCTTTTAATTTCTTTTTGGCAATTTTAGATCAATAAGTTACTTTCATTTTGTTCAAAGCATGGCAGCATAAAGGTCGACACGATTCGGGTCGGTTTCATACCTGAACCGGAACCACTAGGGAATCAAAACTGCTAAAGCTAGGGCGGTTCATGGAACCACCAGTTCTGGCGGTTCCGGTTCCGGTTCCATGAGAACCGTGAACCAGTTTTTTCTTTTTTGTTTTTTAAATTAATCGAAAAATGACAAAAAAACCGTAAAATCAACAAAAGCAATTACAACTTATTTATACCCAAAAAAAACATTTAAAAATTTTTCAAATAAAATATAATGGTTAGCAAATAATAAACACAATTATGAAACACATAGTAGTTGATTAACATACAGGCAAACGATGACGAGTAAATTTTATTGCACCAGACATTACATATTACCGCCACAACAACATAAACATATTAACTACTACAACAACAAATAACTAACTAGAATCACACAGTTCATTGACCTTGACTACAACACTAACACCCATGGTAGAATAATATCAATTGATTAAATGTAAACTCAATGCTCATTGGCCTGGACTAGTCCCCGGAGAGGTCGCAGCTGTGCTTCCTGCAGATGAGTTGAAGTCACTGAAATACTCGTCTTCCTCACTTGAGTAGTCCTTCAAGTCTTGCTACCGTCGTTCTGCACGAATCCAATCATGGTTGCAAGCTAGTGCCTCAATCATCGCGAGACCATACCGGGACCTATGCTCATCCAGCTACTACCCAGCAATGCTGAATGCTTTCTCAACTACCACAATTGAAGTAGGTGCAGCCAATACTTGTCTAGCGATTTGAGATAGTATTGGAAACGTCTCCTGTTGACGTTTCCACCAATCTAGGATGTCAAAATTGTATGCATCCACTATGTCACCAAACTCGAATGCCGTGTTCAAGTACTTATCAATCTCTGAGTCTGATCTGCTGCCGCCTATGCCACGGTGCTTTTTGAACCACCGATGCTGGAGCACCACTTCGGGCTTCTCCACTGTGGTTGATATGGGGGCATTACTTGGGGTTGCTGGACTTGTGGGTATTTGTCCATTATATGTGCTACTAAATTGAGAATGTAAGTTCAACAGCACATTACTTATCTCTTTCACGACATTATTAGTAGAAATTACACAAATGTCTTAAGTATCAGACAACTTGTCCACATGTTCGTAATAGTAATCTAGGACTTAGCGAAGTCCCTCAACTTTGTTTAAGGATGCAAGCGGGACGGGTCGTTATAGGATACCCAACCACCCAACCCGCTAAAAACCCTATTTTTTGGGATTAAAAAAAACCCGATAAATTATAGGGTTGGGTTTTGGGTTTATTATGTAACCCGTTGGGAAAACCCGACCCGGTATAAATTAAAAATATTAAAAAGTTAAAAATATTAAGTTATTAAAGCAAGGACCCATTTATATTATATGTATGCAAAAGTAAGTGGAAATGAAGTGTTTGCGTCATTTTATATGATATTATTGTCTAAAATTCATTCTTTCAATATAAATGTTTGTATCATTAATAACTTAAAACAAAATTCTTTCTTTTGATTTTTTTTAAAGAAAAAAAATTAAAAATCTTGGAGTCGAGTCGCCTCAGATTGGGTTATGGGTTCCTTAAATCCTAGCGGGTCGGGTTTTGGGATTAACAAAAAAACCGAATAGGGTTTTTCTCGGGTTCTGGGACACCCATTAGGACTCGCGTCGAGTTCGGGTTTCAAAAAACCCATCCCGAACCCTCCCCGGTTGCATCCCTAACTTTGTTGCGTGGGTCCAACAACCATGCCATGTTGTATATCATAGGAATTTCCTTATAATACTTCAACCACTTGCGAGTCATATCGTTAACACATATTTGTAAAATTGGATCAGATCTTACCTATTGGAGTGTCTAAATGATGTTACAGGCCTCCAGTAAAAAGAGATGGACACTGGGATTGTACACAGGAGAAAACATTTGTGTAGTCATAGAAGACCTTCAACAGCTACAACAAGTTGCTACAGATATTCCATTCAGTGTGATGCAATGGTATGTATGGTACATGTGCAATGGCGAAGCTACATAGCAATTCCTTATATGGTACTGTGCTAGCTAGAAGCTCGTACGCCAAATTCCATCAGTATTGCACATTCTTTTTGAATTTTCTCGGTTTTTGGCCATGCACACCACCATTCCGCCATTCTCTGTTAATAGATGGATGGTCGGTAATGTAGTAACCACAACTTTTATGGGAGATGTACGATTTTTAAAGAATCCATTCCATCATTCACACATAAATTTAAGATATGACATGCACATCTTATGTGAAAAAGCTTCCCTCAAGCGTTGGTTGGCATAACAACTCAAGGTAAAAAATACTTGTTGTATTTGCTGCAACATTGTCGAATCCTACTGAAAAAATTTTTGTGTCAACCTGTACTCATCAAGAATTATCCGTATTGTCGCATATATGTTTTGTGTTGTATGGGATCCATCCATTTTTTTAATGTAATCAATCTCTTTTGCATTACCCATGTTTATCAATCCAATGAGATGTAATCCCTATATACGAACTTTCACCCCATCTATCAGTCCAAATGTCGGAAAAGATGGACACACATGTATCGAGATCAGTAAAAATTGCTTGGAGCTGTCCCTTACCCTTGCTGTACATTTTTAGACAATGTCGTTTCATTGTCGTAGCACTCCATTTAGGTGCTTGTGGCTACAGAGTTTCTTGATGGCAATAGACAAGATCTGCATTTTCGCTTGCATTAAAACCCAAATGCAACCCGCTTATCATTTGCACCATAGCATCACGATACTGTTCTTCATTGAAATGCCACAGCATTGCTTCTTTCTTGGAACCCGATCGTGATATTTGTTGTTGTGATAGATCCAAACCATACTCATTAGGATGCTTCAACTTGAGATGTTTGGAAAGACTACCATATCCATCTCCCTTGGAAAAGGTATAGTTTGCGTTGCAATAATTGCAATGCACCTTAGTCTTCCCATATGGCCCTTCCACCTTCCTAAAATGTTTAGTGAACATATTAGACTTATATGGTCGAGGTGGCTTTGTGGATGGGTTTGCCTCGATGGAAGGGTGTGTTTCTTCACTCAAATTGCCATAATCATCGGCTTCATGTTGTGGTTGTTGTTCCATTTTCAGATCTTGGGAGTCATTATCATCATCCTCTTGTTGATGGTAAACCGGATTGAATGTCTTGAAACCTGGTGGAACCGGAGGGAATTGGTCAGCTGTGAAATCATAGTCGGACACCTGAGGCTCATTAAAGTCATAGCAGTCAGCATCCTCGTCTATATTGATAGTAGGCTCTTGCTGGCACTCGGGCAGTTTCGCCTTTAATTTGTTTTTCTTTGCAAATTTTTTTGATGAACCACCAAAGAAAAAGAAAGTCATTGATTTTTTCAACAACGAGTAGGTACTAATGTGAGGGGTGGTATTAGAAGAATTAAAAGTTCAAGATCAAACACGATAAATAAGTGTTACTGGATAACCTTCTCGTACAAGATAATCTACAAAATAACAAGCAATATCAAACACAGGAATGTCTGATATTTTTCAAACACGGGAATGATTGATATTTTAGCAAACCTCAATCTGTGAATATGGTTACAAGCTTTTGAAAGTTTGATAGTTTTTTGAATCAAACTCATATATTTATAGAGCTCGTTACGTGCGTAAAAAATCGCAAAACAAGTTGTCTGATTCCTCACAATCCAACAATTTGTAAAAACAGTGCAATGAAATTGTCCGATTTGATTACTTTTCCAATTTGCAAAACAGTGCACAGACATTCCTCAGCCATTTATGTATAATCGATGGTTTTGTTGTTTTCCTTCTTTTTTCTCACCATTTACGGCATGGTACAGCACCAACCCCCCCCAAAAGGCGTCCGAGCCCCTCCCAATGTTTATTTTTTTTTTTAATTTCTATATGAGTCAGATCGGAACCACTGGTTCCGGGTTTGGAATAGTGGTTCCTGACCCGGTAGAACTGTCTATTTTGTGTGGACAAACCACTAAGACTCATCGGTTCATAACCGTCCCCGACGGGACGATTCTTGAGTACGGAACCATCAGAGACGGTTCGAGGCGATTCACAATTCAGAATCGCCCCGTCCCGATGTCTAAGGCAGCATTAACAATAAATAAAGAAATAAATTCTCAAACTTGTCCATACCATACCTTTTACGCTTTTGCCATTTACTAAATTGTGTTTCGATGTTAGATAGATGTGAGACTGAGACTTGCTGTATTCTCCGCTACGCAATCATTAATATCCAATGGTACATGATACACACGTCCTTTTTATACAGATCTTCCCTTCACCATATCTTACTAATAAAAACCAATGCTGTCAAAAGTAAACCAAGATTTAATTTGGATATGTGAGAATAGTGGAGTTGAGGATTGAATGAGATCAATAAAAAGTAAAATTATAAGTTAAATTTTAATTATAAACGATAAATATATATCACATCACCTAATTATAATCTAGATTTGAATTTAATACATCAATTAGCTATTAAATCTATACAAAATATATACCTTAAAAAATATAATATAATAATTATATCTTATAAATTTATAATATAATACGATATATATATATATATATATATTAAAAATCTAAGTTTTTTTTTTTCCTTTAAATTTTCCTGAGCCAGATTGACTGGATCTGGCCGGGTTGACGCAAATCCACACAAAATAGATAAGCTGGCCTGCTTTTATGGTTTGTTCCAATTGAACTGGTTGAACTAGCCCAAATCCGACAACATTGTTAATTACCCCCACATCAGCATACTTGCTGACTTAAGCACTGTGACTGCGCCGGAACTAACCCCGGCACCCACCAACTATATTCTATCTTATAGGCCTCATATAGATACAAGTCCAATCCAATGATTACTCCAATGATTATTATCTTGCGTCTACCGGATTAGAACCGAGGACAAATACCAAAACCTAAAATCCCTTAACATGGGAAAAAAAACTCATGCATTCATGATTCATGATTCATGAAATACAAGTCTTAAAATACAAAAGCATATAAGCACATATTCTTATAATCTTCCAAAAAATGAAAAAATAAATTAACTGCATAAAAAAATTGTATTGTTCGTGATTCATCTTACTTAAGAACTAACTTCTAGCATAAATAATTACCAGCGAAATATTTTTAGCCTTACTTTTATAGGTGCGTTTTTAGAGCATAACCACTAAAATTTACAAATATAAATTAAGAAAACGAAAAGACATGCAAGCAAAATATATATACACAGACATATATATATGTGGAAAAGCTAAATAGAGGCGCTTCCTTTTTTTATTAAGTGTTGATGGATCGTATCTTTACTGACCTCATATCTGAGTAATAGCATTAAAAAAAACCAGAGCACATGACAGCAGAAATTTGTGCAATACTTAGAAATGTATGCGTAAGGTGCCGACATACCATGTTGATTTGTCTCAACGGCCAACTAGTCTGAAATGCTTAAACTTGAAAACCGGTGTAGGCTTTTACATTTCATTTAATAGTAATACAGTGAAGCTCCTGCAGTGTAGTTAAATAGAATCCACGCGACAAAATTCATAATGCAGGCATTTACAAAGCACACAAACAAGCTGATTCTAGTTTTCATACCCTTCCTTCTTCCTCCTTGCTATGGACGGGACCTAATAGTTTACATTACAAGTGAAAGGATTAAAACATGGTAATGAATGGATTGAGACCAAAAAGCAACCTACATGTTTTCTTTGGCCCTTTAAATCTGCGGTCTCCCTCATATAATACAGACTTGCTAGATTTTGTCGTCGTCCTGGCTGCTTTCAAACATCACCTATCGTCTCAGCCAAATGTTGTAACACTTCGATGATCTCAGAAAATTCAGGTCTAAGAGAAGGATCCTTCTCCCAGCATCTCATCATTAGTTTCCTTATCTCCGGATGTGTGTTGCTTGGGATAGTAGGCCTTAAACCCTGCAGTAGTTTAAATTTAACTTTGCTTTTGTTTCGGAATCCAAATAAGTTCATTTAGTGATTTGCTTGATCTTTCTAATGCACGACTTCATGCATTTTTGCAGCTATAAGGCACTTGTCAAGATAAGTACTGATGGCAGTGAATTCTAGCAGGCATACCTTGTGCACCACACCTACTGCTGCTTGTAGTGGGGTTAAGTCATTGTATGGAACCTGGCATACCAATACAGTGCTTACATACCAGTCATATGGAAAAAAATACAAAAGGGCTCACCTTCCAATAATTAAAAGGAAGAAAATGGTTTCAAAGAGTTACCTTCCCTGTGAGCATCTCCCACAATACAATACCAAAGCTAAAAATATCCGCCTTGTGGTTGTACGCCTTGTGTTCAATAACCTTTTATACAAAAGTAAAGATATAAGAGAGCAATAGACTAAAGGAAATTGAAGTGCCTACGATTAATTCAAGGCTAATCCGAAATCAGAGCCTTTGTTTTGTGCTTTTACTGTTACATCCTACTACGTCTTTTAGCTGAGTTTTCTCCTTCTTCTTCCCTACGTGCGTGCACACACATGCTTTTGTGTTGGAGGGGGGTGGGGGAGGCATGACCATATACAAGAATAAATATTTGTAACTGCTGATAGACTCATAATAATAAAAACTACTACATTATTGAACCTGTATCTCAGAGGGAATTAAAATGTCAAAGTATTGGCGCTCAACACTAGCAAGTCAGGACTCAAGGACAGCAATTGGGGTAATTTTCCAGTTTGTACAAATGCTTACAGGGCCAATACTAAGAATCTAAGAAAGTTGAAGAGCAGACCTCTGGAGCCATCCATCGGTATGTCCCAGTTTCAGCAGTCATGACACCAGACTGAGCTTGCTCTCTGGCAACTCCAAAATCACCAATCTTTACCACCTGTATATGGCAAATGTACCAATACATAAAATACAGTCTATAGGGAAGATAATGCCTGCTCCACCCTTCTTCCTTGTCAATCCAGCTACATCTCTCCAAAGCCTATTTACTATGCAACTCTAACCTACAGCCATCCTTAATATCATTGCCACTATATATATATTGTATGAATAATGCAATAATCTTTTTGTCCAGCCTGCAGTCAAATGATGAAAGCTAATATAAAAACAATAAAATCAACTCCAGAAAATTGGAAATAAAATTCTTTAGCAAGTACAACAGAGTTCCTTACATTATCTTCATCCAACAAGCAATTAGCAGCTTTAAGGTCCCTGTGAATAATATTATTCTGGTGCAAATAGCTCATTCCCCTGGAAACATCAATTGCGAGTCTAAGTAAGGTTGAAAGTCTGAGCATGCTTTTTTGCTTACGTAGAAAGTCAAAGAGGCTCCCGCCAGGCATGTACTCTGACAAAGAGAAGGTGTACAAAAAGAGATATTGATATAGTCAAATGGCTACGAACAACACTGTCAAAGTTACAAATTTGATTTAATTTTGGATTTGAAAAACCGGTTTATTATTACTTCCCAGAAGAGCATTATAGACCTGTTACAATGCAAAAATTTGATGGTCTGGTACACGCCCCAATGAACTGAACAATGTTCTTGTGCTGAATCTTCCTGAAAGCAGGGAAAATATAAAGACACATAAGCACATGACCTGACAATTCACAAGGAGGCAAAAACTTCTTCCCAAATTTCAGCGAATATTAATTGGCCAAAACTTTCTTTTGAACCACATCCAACATTGATAGGGTGACTGGTTGAATGGAAAAGGTTTCTGCCCCTCAAACACCCACAGCACCCGGCATATGGAAACAAACTACTCATCCACAAACAATAAACCAGAAATTATCTACCCAGAAAAAGGATAGCACAACCTGATATCATAGATGCAAAATTTTTATTTAGGAATGCATAAGATCTAGAAACAGAGCAGCAATGTTTTTTTGTTTGATACAAGAATTGTACTAATGAGGGTGAATTTTGGAAGCATTCACCTGATAAAAAAGGTCACCTACGTATATGGCTGTTACATATGATCCAAGCAATGATCCATATTCCATTGGTAGGGTTCCAAAGGATGCCAGATCAACAAAATATCAATAAAATGCAATATTAATATGAAAAGCATTCCACTAGTCAAAACTGCAGAGCATTAATATTCAAATGACTAGCCACAGAAACTCTTCGGTGAAGTAAATATCAGCATGAAGCACAAAATGTGAATAAACAAATAAAACCAATGATATCATACATGTTTTTGACATAAGAGTAGGCAAGGCTGTCGATTGAAAATTATATGCAGTGGATATTGGTTTCATGTATGCTGCAAAGTAAATCATAACATACTAAACAGAAAATGATGGCCAAATGACTCGGCAGACAGCAGCCAACCTCATAATGTACACTTCTTGCTCAAATTCCTTCAGCATAGCTTTGTCTAAATGCTCGCTACTAAGGACTTTTATAGCCACTTCTTGACTACAAAAAGTACCCTTGTACCTGAGACAAAAATAAATAAATAAATTAGAACAACAGCCACCAAAACAATTTAAATTAAAAAGGATAAGAACGTACAGTTCTCCAAATGACCCAGTTGCTATATTCTTCTCAAACATCAAAAGGCTAGCATCAATTTCCCAGATATTTGTCTCATTTGTAGTGTTACTGACACATGCAGGCGCAACCTTCATTCCATTTTGCTCTTGCTCACCAATAGCAGAAACAACATCAGATTTCAAAGAGCACCTCTGAAAGCAATAATATAAGAAAATGTTGATCATTACAAAGTGAAGACCATCATTCAGTTTCAAGTAGCATGTAATTAAGTTCCATGTTATTTTCATGTGACATTATGACAGCAAAACAAGAAGTGATAAGATCACCGATCTGATATAGCCTCATCTCACTGCTTTTGCATACTAAATTTTCAATTAGAAGGTGAGCAAATGAAGCAATTATTGATTCATGATTTTCAAGATCTTGAAGCTGGATAAAACCTTAACATAGATTGTTCAAGCATCAATCTTTTGTGTAACCTCTTTATTATTTTCTAAGTTAATATTTGGTGGAAGAAAATACAAAAAACAAAAAGAAAAAAGAAAAAGAAAGAAAGACATTTTCATGACAGCTAAACACGAATAATTAGCTCAAACTTACTGCTGAATCAAACATGTTCATATGGTGGCTATTTAAACAATATGCAGTAAACCACGATGCTAAAGAAATTACAGCCTTTAACAGTAATATTTCATATTGTTAAAGTTTATACTTTTACACAAAAGCTGCTGGTTAATATGTTTAACCAATTTCTACAAAGAAAATTATATGTGTCAACTCACAGATGAGGAAGCACATAACTATAAATAAAATTAAATGATATCCTCCTAAGCTTGCACATTTTTTCGAATCCCTCCCAAATTTAACATATAAGATCCTGATTTCACACTCCCCTGCCCATTTAATATTTTCAACCTTGACAGACTTATTAAAGCCCACAAATGCAAGAATATGTTTCACTATATATCAAAAGATAAAATGTTAATATTTAAATTATATTCTTATTGTAAAATTTACAAGAAACATTGAATCATGCAGATGTACTACCTCAATTTCCTTCATGTTCTCTGTTAAGAAAGCCCTCAGCTCTTCAGTCTTCAGCAAATTTCAGCAGAGAAGAAAAGATCACTTGAATTGATAAAGAATTACCAAAAAAAAAAAGGAGAAGGCTGTTAACAACTTAAAGTAAAATACCGTTCGCATCCAACCATCAACAACAAAAACATCCAAGGAGTAGCCATCCATGGTGGAAAAGGCATGTGCTTCGTGAATGTTCAGCCCAATCTCTGATATAAAGGAAGTCAACTGAAAGCAAAAATATCCAGGTAGAAAAAGGCAGGATTAATTATTGAAAGAAGCATTATAAAAGAAAATGCTAAATTACCTTTTAGCACAAAAGTAATTGTGTGCGTAGTGCATAGTAGCCATCAGCTCACATAAATAAAAGAATATATCATAATGCAAAATATTACAAATTGGCTGTAAATCAATCTCCATGAGAATAAAAAGCTTTTGTTGCCAAAACTAAATGAAAACTCCAACTGATTCAAATCAAGGTGTCTCCCCAACATGAACAAAATGGCGAACTGTTTGGAATAGATGTTGTAAATCAACCTCCGGACCTTTTTGGGTGTAGAAAGTAAGGCACTGAATAGACCATGCAACCGGCAAGGTATTAGTTATTTTAATGGATTCCAAACAAATGGCAGGGTTTAAAATAGATGTTGGAGATTAGAAGAATGACAGATTAAATTTGAATTATAAGTTCATGCCTTTTGTTGGCTGCAAAATACTATACTAGAAAAAGAACATGATATAACCAGGAAAAGCTGTGAACACCAAACGTGTTATTTAGAGATGCATTTCTTGAACCGTCCCTTGTAGTCATAACTATGGTAATCCAACATAAGAACAATTTGTATAGAAACTTTGCATAAAAACCAGCATGACAAGTAGTGAAATCAATGCAAACGGTAGAAGTGTAGATCACAAATAGAAGCCGGTTACCTGACTAAGAAATTTGCGTCTATCATTCGTAGAAATTGCAATTTCATGAGGGCACCTATAGCAATAGGTTGCAATATTGTCAACAAATAAATAATATTTGATAATTAAAAATTAAAAGAAAAAAAAAAACATGGTTCTAGAGAAAATTTCTAAACATGAGTTAAAAGGGCTCAAGAAACTAGTCCCTACCTGCTGCTTAACTGACCCAAATCTCTTGACATGTCACAATCTTGAGACTGGAACTTGTTGGACTCAAAAGCCAGTTGAGGTGTAGCTGTCAAGCTAAATATAGGAAGTGGCTGGACACTGTACACAGAAGAAAAAGTAACTATTTGAAGACTTAACTAGCCAGAATATAATTTACCATTTTTTACAAGTTATATGAGCATGATAAAAACCTCTTTGCAGCTTCTGTAGAACATTCAGAATTCATATTTCCAGGGGACTCCAAGTGTACTGAGCCACCAGAGACTCCATTGGAGAGAGATGACATCTGCATAAGAGGTTATTTGAGACAGCATAAAGCTGAGAATGAGTTGATAAAAGATATTTGGTCCTGCATAAAAATGCAATCAGACATTGCAACGTCTTCATTGTCCACTAAGATCCGCTAATTCCCTATCTTTTATCCTCACATAGTTGATGGAAAAGCAATACAGAAATAAAATTTCCAATATACAAACAGAATATTACCTATCCAAAACCAGAATTGCGGCAGCGCTGCTAGAAGGGGGGAGGGAGGGATTATAGATTCTCATAAAATTACCTGAACTGGACGGATTTCTATTGCAGGTCTTTGTGCAGGATCTTCTGCCATTTCAAGTAGCTTTTTGTGCATAAGAACATCTTTTGCCCTTTCAACACTCACATCCAAAGCATACCTGTAATAAAATCAATTAGTGCCACTAGCCATCAGCAAAGTCCTGTATGCAGAAGTGTTCATAATGGCTGGAAAAATATATCCAGAGATATATGGTTTTTACACTTGATGTATCATAATGCACTAAATCCCAAGTTCCTCGACGCATTTGAAATGGCACCCAGTGAACATTTTCAAATGTTGCAACCACTGAGAAATCCAACAGAAATATTTGTCTGTTATCCTAGAATACAAATGACAGGAAAATCTTTTAAGACCCTAGAATTTTTCAACTTCCATTATTTGGATACTTTTGATTGGAGGAAGCCTTTGAACCTCAATAGAATTTGTTGCAATGTAACAGAACAATTGACAGGAAACTACCTCCAAGCAACTTGTTTTGAAAGCAAAATGCATTTTAAGGTTAGGTTTCTTTTTCCAAGATGATCTCCGCAGGGGGGGGGTGGGTGGGGGGGTTGTGGAAGAAGAAAACTTGGATTGGTGCAGTACATGTAAAACAGAAGGGTTCTGGAGAGTCTGTTAGTTGGGTTGGACAGAAGTGGGATACACCCATCTTCCCCTCCAAACTTCAAAATTTTAGATAGAAAAATGTCTCTTTAAACATAGGGGTTAAAAAATGAAGCATACCCTTAAGCGATGGTTTCGCCCCTTCTATATATTACTCGTCATCCTACATATTAAATCCTGGGTTTGCCACTGGCTGCTGCAGCTCCTTTGGAGGCTTGGACACATGATAAGAACTGAATAAGTCATGTCTGGTTCTTCTTAATTTTGTCTTACTGTAATGAATTTGTCATTATTATAAAAATTTCCAAAATTATACATCTCTTCAAGTACTACTTTCAACTCCACCGACACCAACTACGCTGGTAAAACAAAGGGAAGAGGATATAAAGTAGTGGAAGCGCATGATAGATAGTGTTGTTATAATATCTATATTATCCCTTAAAAGAAAGCAGGTATCATGAAGAATCCCATGGCTTTTATAATTAGTTTGTTCCATTAAATTATTTAACCATTTTGCATAAAAATTTCAAGAAGATTCCATTCTTCTGTATCTGGACACAACCGAATTGCATGTTCCTCTAGTGTAAAATAAATGTTAATTCCTTAGGGTGTCTCTGTAGCAATCCATCAACCGGACGTTAAAGCGAGAATCGAAGTCCGTCTCCGTCCGGCTCCGGCTCCGGCTCCCTCTCCGTCTCCGTCAACTCTATCACAAATTCACTACCATCTTATACTTCCTACCATCATTTATCATAAACTGGATAAAAAGCAAAAGTCGGAGAACATTTTCTGCGAAACATTAATTAAAAACCTTAACAGATTATGTCTACTGTCTAGTTCAAGTTTTCCACTGTAACGGAAAGAACAGACACAAACAAATTAAACCGTACGACCTGTTGTAATCATGATGACAACAAAAAAGCCAAAACGAACTCCATGCGCTAGCAAATTATACGCACCGTAACGGCAAGCGCGTGAAATGAGCCCAAAGTTCATCTTCGAAACCAGGACAGCGAGTCTCTTCAACACCAAGCTGTTGAAGACGGTCGAGAACTTCACTGTAAACGTCAACTTTCTGTCTCGTTTTACGAGTTCGGCTAGTCGGCGAGTGTGACTCAGCCGACCTGCTATTACAGCTCTCAGTGTCATCTTCCATTGGATTAGTCGAACTACTTGACTCAGTCAGACCGAGTCAAAACACAAAACTAAGGAACGAAGAAAGCTCGCTTCCGTAGCCGTTTGAGAATATCCAGAGAAGATCACCGATTCGTATCTTTAGGTGGAGAGAGAGAGAGAGAGAGAGAGAGATTCTGATATGGTGTTTGAGAGTTTGCATGTAAATAATTAATAAGGAAAATGATAATAAGGGAACACATTTGCTAATTGCTAATACAAATAGCTAAATCTCGATATATATGAAAAATAGAAAAGGGGAAAAAACCTTTTATATATATACACATTGTTTCTAAGATATATATCTAACGCCTATAATCTTACTAATACATTGATTATTAAAAAAAATTAATTAATTAAAATAATATTGAAAGTTTGATTATGATTACATATGATTTGAGCTGTTCATTAATTAATTAGTAGAACCATCCGTTAAAACTATCATAGACTAAAATTTTTTTTATGACGATTCTCATTGCGTATAAAATAAAAAAGGAATTGAATTTTAATTTACAGAAATGCTACAGGTTATAATAATTATTATATATTTAATTGATAAAAATAAAACAAATAATTATTAAATAAAAATATAAAACATCTATTCCGTCTTTTATCTTTATTAAAAAAAATAATTATATATATGATTTCAAGATAAACATTATAAATTACATTTTACCCAAATAAACCTTAATAGCAATTTTATAAAGAGCAAAAAGAGAATAAATATTTTTACATAAAGTGAACAGACTCTTACAGCTCGTTGACTCGTTCATTCATATGAAAAGGGAAAAATATATTTCAATTCAATGAAATATAATAGAATTGTAATTATTATTATATTACTTAGTGAAAAAATAAAATAAAAAATTATTAAAATAAAAGTTTAAAATATCTATAATTTTTATTTTTATTATAAAGATATGATAATTATATAGGTAATATTTTTAAAATAAAAATATTTATAACAAAATTAAAAAATAAATTATAGAATCATAAGTGAATGACTAAGTAAACCAACAGTTAATATTTATTATTTACTCCAAACATTTAATAGCCAGTCTGGCAAGCCGACTAAGGAAGGGGTTTCTTTTCCTCGTATGTTAATGACGCGGTGTCCCATTTTTAACACATGTACTTTGCTTGGCGGTAATTGGTTTGATTCGAGGTCGCAGAACGTGGAAAAACTGTTTATACACTAATCCTTATTTCAACGTGTCTCAACTTAACGAAGAGTGTGTTTCCACTGAAAATAAATAAATAAGTTGACGTTTACTTGCATTTTATTTGAAAATATATATAATTAAAAGAACTACTGAGAGAGAGAAGAAAATTTATTGGTTATGATATCATAAGTATCAAGATGAATGACGGACATATATCACTATTTTTTAAATAAATCATAAAAATATTATATGATTTTTATAAAATCATCCATATAGAAAAAATTTATTAATATTTATATATCTCTAATCATTTCACATCATTTTTAGCTTGATCTAACCTACTTGCTAGTCTGATATAAAAGCTCTCTCTAACTCTAATCTTCTTTTTTGCCTTTCTCGATCTTCTCCAAGCTAAGAGTCCTAAACTCTCATTTGTTCTATCCCTCAGTGTTTATGGTATTTGGAGATACTACTAATGCTGTGTTGTTTGGTTGCAAGTGAAGAAGATGGCAAACCGGCTGTTCGAGTAGCCAAATTCCTAACACAAGATTTCTTTTAAGATGAGTGAAGACCCTGTGCCATTCATCTCTTTCTTTTATATATGTACATAGTAGATATAACTACTTTCAATTTATTCTGTTGATTTCTATTTAGATCCGGTATGAAATATGTAAATCTAGCTATAGAGATAAACTTTATATCACATCTATCTTTCCATTTTAGAAATAACCAAATTATTTATTTCTACTTTATTCATTGTCTAAATATATGAAAACTATTGCTTTTTTCCTTTTATCCTTTTACTCGTACCAAATTTATGTCAAAAAAATATAATAAGAAAGAGGAAAAAAAAATCTATCCAATCCCATTTTATTCATAAAAGTAGGAGGAAAACGAAGTAAGACGAAAAGGGGCAAAAAAAATTACAGCACCCACATTTGTCATTTTTTTTTTAATCCGCGTTTTCTATTTTTAAGCATATTAAAAAATTTTACTATAACAATTTACATTCTTTCTATTATGCTTTATTTCAATATTGACACGTACTAAAAAAGAATGATATATAACCTCATAACTTGTTTCCCATATATATATATATATATATATTCCCCCTTATAATTTCTTTCTCGAAACAAAACAATAGAGTAATTGGTTTTGGACATACTCAATAAGACTTCGTATGGAGGAAGCTGCACAAGCTTTTTTATTAATGAGTACAATGGAAAAAAGGCATTTCAACCTGATTTATCACATTGAAACTACTAAATTATAAGAACCTTAATTGGAACAACTTGTTGTAGATATGCACCAATAGTCGTGTTAGAAATCGGTATTTAATAAAGTCCTGGAGGAGAAAATGTACATAATGCCTTTGAGGGGAAGTTTTAAAATTTTACATTATGTTCGGCAACCTTAAAATCAATATTTGTGCAAAAACTTATTGACATTTTGAATGTTGCATCTAGTAACAAGCCACACAAAACCAACTCTTTTTATGTACCCAGGACATCATGCTATATTTACAATGAACAAACAAATGCACTATCCCTTTAGCCGGTCTTTCATTCTATGAGTAGCCGGAAGAACTGGCATCTGCATCTCTACCAAAAGTAAAGGTCCTATCATCTAAAATGATTCCTTGGTCAAATATATATTCAGGTTCAGAAGTCGGCTGCAAGAAAGTTCCCGGGAAGAGAGACCTGCAAGTTATACATATCAGCAAGCATTTAGTAATACATCCATCACACACATTTGAGAATATCTAATCACAAGACCAGCCCAGCAAATTACTGAAGATAAAGAAGAAACAAAGGTTTCCCACATCAATTACCTTTTCGCCTAGCTTAAATGGTGGAAGGCCTCGATAGGGACATGTACCACAGCGAAAAGCATCCCCCAAACCACACTGCAAATCACCATAGAATAAACAGCAACAATGAGCAGATAGATATATCACCAAATCCAATCAGTAATCACAACAACATGCAGTCGTGACTATTGTTCAATAGCAACAGAACATCCAACGGAGATATAAATATAGCATAAGCATTTACCAAGAAAACAAACATAAATTGCAACAAGAACTTACACTGCCACATGCTGATTGAGGATTGTCCAACTGCTCCATAGTGAGTCCCAATTTCTGCACTTTCTCCTCTGCCTCAGCCCTTCCACACGAACAGTTCTTGCAAGCCTTCCTTGTGCTTCCAACCTCACAGTTGCCAACTAAAAATAAAAATCCCACCCAATCAAGTCAATGGAATTGTGAAGTTTGCTGAAACTCCAACCAGTGTTCTAAATTAAAAAACCATACCAGGTAGCTGTGGTTTCTTCAAATCATCTTCAGTAAGAAGGCTATCTTCATCTATCAAATCATCATCTTCGTTGATTTGAACTTTGGGCAAGGTTTTAGTGACCTTCTGAATGGCAAAGGAGGAACCAACTTTCCAAGATGGCTTTTTTGCTTTTACCTATAAAAAAGAGAGAAGGGAGGTAAGGCCACCCCTCTATTGCTGTAATGCAAAACTAAAGAAAGATCAACCACAAAAAGGGGTAAAAGCAAACTCAGTTCGAGTGACCTTAATATATTGATGTAGGAAAGTCCACATCAATTATACTAATGAGAAAGCTTCTTTGTCTTGCTACTTGCTAAATTCATGTTACTAAAAAATGCTGAGAAAAGGTAGAGAGAGATGGTATAAGAGGTACTCACTGTCAAACACTGAGCAGCTTTGGTGCTGGCAGGAAACTTTAATTGGGTTGGCTCTGTATATCCAGCCAAGAGCAACATGCGCTCAATGATAGAAGATGCCTGAAAAATCAACTTTCCAAGTTAACAACCTAGAGAAGATGATGTCATTGAACTTTTCAGAGTGGATAGTAGGAATGGATCACAATCACTGGCCTGTCTAACCTTACCTTATGTATCAGAATGTTGCCACCAGGCTTCAAAATTCTGGATACTTCTTGTACTACTTTACTACTGGGGAATTCAAGTGACTTACAGATTACAATAACAAGGTCCAAGGTGGAAGATTCCATAGGTAATTTACCTGTTGTCGTAAAACAAAATATCTCAATCATAAACTGTTGCATCAACAAATAATTGCACAATTAAAATATTAATTAATACAATAAAACCATAGAGATCACAAAATTTCACACTTCCATCACAAATGAAGACCTCCTCCTAGTTATCTCTTTTCAAATCAATTTGATGCAGAATCATACTGACCCCGAGGGGTCGATCCAGGGGATAAGGACACAGCTCTTATAACAATTGTTCATGGATCTTTAAGGTATGCTTGGAGGTAGCAGATCTAATTACAATCATACCCTCGGTATTATTAAAAAGAAGAGGTATGGTGCCCATAAGTCACCACCAAAATAAATAAATAAAAGAAGGAAGAAACTTTCCCATGTACCACATGACTGATAAATACTCAAACATAAAGCATTAAGCATTTTTCAAATGGCTACAAGTGCAGAAATCATTTTTCAGACTTTGGGATGAAACAAGTGTACATGTGCCGATGTAGACATGGCTTGCAGATCTTACAAATAAGAAACAAATTATGTTGATGAAGTAAATCAGAAAAGAATTAGCAGCGAGTTGAAAACATATGCTTAAAGAAAAGTGCACTGAATCAAAGGAATAACTTCGCCGCCCCCCCCCCCGCCCCCCCCCCTCTTTTTTCAAACCTGAAGTTTAAACAAGAATAAACAATTTAATGAAGGGCAAGAAAATACTGGAGAGCAGAAAATCATACTTAAAGATGATGCTTGGGTAATGATCTGAGCATCAAATTTCTCCAACCTCCCATTATCAATCCCTTATCAAGTTAAAAACTACACTAGTCTCAAGGACTGCATCATCGGTCAAAGCCAGCACAGCACTGTTCATAGCCATACTCCTGCAGAAGCATCAACCACTTTTATCATGATCTACAAGTTCTTGATATTATCAACTTTCTATCCAATGAACACATGCCCAGGGTAACACAAAAGGAAAATAGTTCACGTTCTACACCCTTGGTTAGAAAAAGTGTAAAAGGATAATATGGAAAACCATAATTACGTAATAGCCACGGTCTTTAACAAAAACTAGATCACCGAATTCATCCGCATAATTTGGTTATACGTATCACCCCAAATACAGTTTAATTGCCAAAAACAATTTCAGTAACAAACTCTTCATCCACCTCTTCGAATCATTCTATTTCTATGTCAACACAACGAAGCAAACCATAATTATTTTACCTATTGATCACAAATGAAACAAGTCAACAGACAGAAAAGAAAATTAAACTATAAACCTTGACAAATTTGCTAGATAAACAACTAATTAAACAAAATGCAGTTTTCATAACAATCTACTGCATGATTTTCACATTTATGAATGAAAAGTTACATCCATCATTGCAATTACAAAACATTTCAGATACTTTTGCTAGAATATATATAATAATTAATAAGAGGCAACAGTACCTATATCAGCCCCTCAAACATTAAATTTGAAGAATACAATGTTTTGGAAATTGATTCTTGTTTCCTGACATAATAAAGTTGTACAGGAAATGATGCATATTGTAACAAACACTTGTTTTATGCTGATGACATCAGGTAGTAAGATAAGTTGTTATGTTCAACTGAATAATCAAA